>JARQOD010001233.1:0-18936 GCA_033576555.1 Oophaga sylvatica
CATATGGATTTTCTTCTTCCGGTGACATTACTATTCTTCTTGGTTTACTAGAGATCGTTATGACTGTTGCTTTGATTAGCGATCATTATGACTGACGTCTTTCGCGGCTGCAGACTGGCATTGCCAAAAGCACAATAGCACCTAAGGCAGGAGGTATTGCGCCTGCCTCATCGTCTGGCTCCAGAAGGCCTGGAAGGCTCCCTTTTCTGGGAGTAGGTAAACCGCTTTTAAAGCCGGAGCATCAGGAACAGGTTTTGGCTTACATTGCCGAAACAGCCTCCAGCTCTATCGCCTCCTCTTCTGAAGTTTCAAAAACTGCAAGCACTGAGTCGTCAGTGCAGGCTCCTGGTCAGGAACAACACCTTTCCTTGTGTCCTTCACCCCCACCAAAAGTGAAGGATGCGGCAGGCCACACTTCAGATTACTCCATGGAGCTCTTTTCACATACCATGCCTGGGTTATCAAGTCAAATCCTGAATTCCCCAGTCCAAGATGAATCTGACATGGAGTGCACTGATGCACAGCCACTGCTATATGATTCTGCTGGTACATTCACCCAGAGCACTGCATTGCCCTCGCAGTCTACTGAGCCAGGTTCTGACCCTGATGAAACTCAGGTGCCCCTTCCCGCATACTATACCACCTTACACGGTGACACAGAGGAAGGTGCAGATGAAATTGAAGAGGAGGTGATGGACGACCCAGTTGTTGACCCGGATTGGCATCCATTGGGGGAAGAGGGTGCCGCTGGCAATAGCTCAGAAGAGGAGTAGGATCCGCAGTAGGCATCGACATCGCAGCTGCAGTTATCTGACAGGCCCGTAGCAGTCCAAAAACGTGTTCTAAAAACAAAAAGGGTTGCAGGACAGCTTGGCCAGACGGTCAAATTAGCACAGCGTGCAAGCCCTGAAAATTTATGCCATAGTAGGAAGAGTGCAGTGTGGCACTTTTTTAACCAAAATCCTATTGATGAGGCAAAGGTTATCTGTAAGAAGTGCGGAAGGACTTTAGCTGAGGGAAAAATCTCGAAAATTGAATACCAGTTGCATGCTTAGACATTTAAACACCATGCACTTGCAAACGTGGACGGACTACAAAACCTCAGGTAGCACATGTGCACCTGCCCGACTGAAGGTAGCCAGCAACGCTCCATCACTTCCCCCACTGTAAGCCCACCGGTTAGCACACCACCAGCAAGAAAGGTTGAGGTGTCGTCGCAAGGCAAAAGCAGTCAGGGAATCACAATGTTTTGCAACGAAAGACTGAATCTAGGCCATCACCACCAGCACCACCATCACCATCACCAACCCCCTCTCAGTCCGTCATGTCCACCCCTAGTTCCCCCATATGCAGCTCTCAAGTCAAGCTCACTCTAGCAGACACTCTGAGTAGGACAAGAAAGTACTCATCCTCTCATCCGCGTACACTGGCTTTGAACGCCTACATTGCCAAACTGATCTCATTAGAGATGATGTCCTTCTGTTTGGTTGAAAGCGCAGCGTTCCGAGAGCTCATGGCCTACGCTGTCCCACGGTATGACTTACCCAGTCAGCACTTCTTTTCTAGAAAAGCCATCCCTGCCCTCCACTTGCATGTGAAAGACCACATTGTCCATGCACTCAATCAGTGAGTGGAAAGGTGCACCTCACAACAGATGCATGGGCCAGTAGGCATGGTCAGGGCCGTTACGTGTCCATCACTGCGCACTGGGTTAATGTGGTGGATGCAGGGTCTACAGGGGATAACGGCGGTGGGACAGTGCTGCCTAGCCCACGGTATAGTCAACAGTTGGCTGTAGGCGTTCAACCCTCCTCCTCCTCCAGAAGCGAAAGCTCGTCGACAGAGCGCAGTCGCACAAGCACTCCATCCGCAGCTGCCAGTGTTGCACACAAGGTGTCCCTCTATCGAACAGCTAGTGGTAAGCGTCAGCAGGCTGTTTTAAAGATGATGTCTTTGGGCGACAACAGATACACCGCGGGGGTACTGACCGACTACTTGCAGCGAGAAACTGAGTCATGGCTGGGAAGTCTGCATCTTGAGCCAGGCAGGTAGTCAGTGATAACGGCCGTAATTTTGTGGTGCCATAGCCCTGGCAAAACTCAGACACATACCTTGCCTGGCTCACATCTTGAACCTGCTCAGGGAACTGTCCTGGATGAGGTGGAGGAAGAAGAGGAAGAGGAGGATGAGGGGGATGATTATTTTGGGGAGGAGGATGCTTCTCATGGGGCAAAAGAAAATGTTGGCTTGCCAAGGTCAGGTACAGGGTTTGTCCGTGACTGGAGGGATGTGGATTTGGCAGAAAGTGCTCCTCCACCCACCACTGGCAGTGCATCATTGACACATGGAACATTGGCCCACATGTGTGATTATGTGTTGCGGATCCTAAAAAGGGACCCCCGCATTGCCAAAATTATGGACATCTGGCCTGAATTGGCACAATATGCCTTACAGGAGCTTCGCTTGCCCTGCTAGTAGTGTGCTATCAGAAAGAGTCTTCAGTGCTGCTGGATCAATCCAGACAGAAAGAAGGACCCGGCTGTCGCCCCAAAATGTTGGTGATCTCACCTTCATTAAAATGAACCATGCCTGGATTTCAAAGGATTTTGTCCCACCTTTCCCTGATGACACATAGGTTACCAGCAAAATGGCTCGCTTTGTCCTCCTCTTCCTCCGACTTCTCCAATTCCTCCATTTGCAGCTGCTGAACGTCCAGCCTACACCTCAACATATGCCGGTTTTCCTCCTCCCTAACTGGGCTGTACCCCCCCCCCCAGGGCCGGCGTCAGCACCTTTCGCAACCGGGCAAGTGCCGGGACCCTGGGCAGGTGGAGGGTCCACTCGCCATCAGAGACACCGGCGTACTATGAGGGACCCTGTGTCAGTGCCGGCACCCACGAGTGGGCCCCCCTGCTTGCTCAGGGCCCCAGCACTTGCAGTACTTACCTCTCCCTGCTCCACCGCTGTGACGTCTTCCGGTTTCCTGACAGTGACATTCAGGTCAGAGAGAGCGATGACGTCACGTCTGTGCACCCTCTGCCTGAACAGTCCAAGTGCAGAGAGCTGGAAGATGGCGACGCTGAGGAGTCCAGAGTAGAGCAGTGCACAGCGAGGAGAGGTATTTCATTTTTTTTAGTGTTTGGAGCAATATATGGGGAGTATTACTGGAGCATTATAC
Organism: Oophaga sylvatica; assembly: GCA_033576555.1. Lineage (NCBI taxonomy): Eukaryota > Metazoa > Chordata > Amphibia > Anura > Dendrobatidae > Oophaga > Oophaga sylvatica. The sequence goes on from JARQOD010001233.1 coordinate 3,179, forward strand.
ACTGGGAATTATATATGGGGCCCAGCATAGACTTGAGCATCATATACTGGAGCATTATATACGGGGCCCATTATATTCTCATTCAAAGATTTTTTGTATTTTCATGGCTAGTGAAAATTGTAATTCACACTGAAGGCATCAAAACTATGAATTATCACATGTGGAATTATACATTACACTTTACAAAAAAGTGTGAAACAACTGAAAATATGTCTTATATTCTAGGTTCTTCAAGTAGCCACCTTTTGCTTTGATGACTGCTTTGCACGCAGAAAAGGTGAACGGATGGACTCTACATGCCTGTTCCCACCGTGAAGCATGGAGGAGGAGGTGTGATGTGTGGGGGTGCTTTGCTGGTGACACTGTTGGGGATTTATTCAGAATTGAAGGCATAGTGAAGCAGCATGGCTACCACAGCATCTTGCAGCGCATGCTATTCCATCCGGTTTGCGTTTAGTTGGACCATCATTTATTTTTCAACAGGAAAATGACCCCAAACCACCTCCAGCTGTGTAAGGGCTATTTGACCAAGAAGGAGAGTGATGGGGTGCTACGCCAGATGACCTGGCCTCCACAGCCACCAGACCTGAACCCAATCGAGATGGTTTGGGGTGAGCTGGACCGCTCACCGCTTCAATTTGAATAATCCCCAACAGTGTCACCAGTAAAGCCCCCCACACCATCACACCACCTCCTCCATGCTTCACGGTGGGAAACAGGCATGTAGAGTCCATCCGTTCACCTTTTCTGTGTGCAAAGCAGTATCAAAGCAAAAGGTGGCTACTGTGAAGAACCTAGAATATAAGACATATTTTCAGTTGTTTCACACTTTTTTGTAAAGTGTAATGTATAATTCCACATGTGATAATTCATAGTTTTGATGCCTTCAGTGTGATTCTACAATTATCATAGTCATGAAAATACAGAAAAATCGCTGAATGAGAAGGTGTGTCCAAACTTTTGGTCTGTACTGTATATGGAGCATTATAAATGGGGCCCATCATATACTGTACTGGAGCATCATATGGGTTCATTATTTATGGGGCATCATATGGAGCACATATGGGGCCTATTCTGTATGGAGCATTATATGGGGCCCATCATATACTGTATGGAACAATATGTGGGGCTCATTCTAATCTATGGGGACCGTCCTATACTGTATGGCACATTATATGGGACCATCATATTCTGGAGCATTATGTGGAGCTCATCATATACTGTATGGAACATTATATGGGACCAATTATTTATGGAGCAATATATGGGGCTCATTATTCTGTATGGAGCAATATATGGGGCTCATTATTCTGTATGGAGCAATATATGGGATCATTATTCTGTATGGTGCAATATTGGGGCCCATTATTCTGTATGGAGGAATATATGGGATCATTATTCTGTATGGTGCACTATGTGGTGCCATAATACTGTATGGAGGAATATATGGGGCTCATTATTCTGTATGGTGCACTATGTGGTGGCCATAATACTGTATGGATGACTATACTGTCCGGTTTTGAGCTATTGTAGAATTTACAATAGATATCATCATGTAATGTAAGAAGTGAAGTATTTTTCATTGTATTATACCTATATTTCTTGCAGTATCGGAGCATCATGTATTGTGGTCTGTGTTAAAGGGGCCCACTGAGACTCTTTGGCCGGGGCCCACAAAAACCTGGATCCAGCTCTGCCCCCCCACAACTTTAGCCAAATAACTCCCAGTTTTCAATGCGTTAATATTATTATAAAGTAAATTAAGGTATTGAAGCTTAAGTAATAAGAATTGATGTCGTTGGCATTGAAATGGGCACTGTAGGTGCTTACTGTCCTCCACTCCCTGCCGACTTTTATTCACCATTGACTTGCATTGGGTTTTGTGTTTCAGTCGGACCCCCGACTTTTCCTGACAGTCGGCCGATTTTGTTCGACTCAACTTTTGTGAAAGTTGGGTGGTCGGAAACCCGACTCGACCCTCCCGGAGGCAAAGTCGGACATCCCTAATATATATATATATATATATAAAACAGATTTTACACTTCACTACTGTTTTGGAGGACAATTGCACAAAAAAATTGCAACATATATATAAAGGTTTATATATAACACTTTCCTTATCCGGATGTTTTAGCCTAATTTATCATTTGTAACACTTTAAAATGTTGCAACTTGTTTGCACAATTGTCCTCCAATACGTCAGATCTAAGTTTATTTTTGGACAGTTGAAGACTTGTGTGCAACATTTTAAAGGATCATGTGATTTTCTGTTGTAAAAAGACACAAGGTGGCAAAAGCAAAAAAAAAAGAGCAAAAATCATCAATTCAAGTGCACCGTAAGGAAGAATCTGGCACAAAAACAATAACAAGGGCCACAAGACATAAAAGAAAATGGGCTTAAATGGCTGTTTTATTTTGTATCCTGACTGTATACATTGTATCTCTTAGCACTGAAGACTAATATGAATAAAGATGTATAACTGGATTGGATGCAGCTGGATGAAGATTGTGACTTCATAGACCTGTCAGTGACAAATCCCGCACTCCCCTGATTACACTAAGGGCTGTGGGTTCATTATGGAACATTCTTCTTAGATTCCTTTTATTAAGACATTATAAATGATGGCTTTAATAGCTGCAGATTGGCATTGAATGCCCTGATTCCTATCTATCTTTCTACAAATCGATACGTACAATAATTTTTCACATCTTTGGGCACCAAAATCTTCTGGTTGCTAGAGACACAGATATCTGGGGAAATATGAACTATGAAAAATTATTAAAAACATCTTTATTGTCTGGTTCTCAGCATCCAGCTCTTTAATACACGGGATAATGAACAAAGATTGATAAATGTATCCCTAGCGAAAGTTAGATAATTCAATATATCTTCAGGGAAGTGATATTTTGTTATATCAGCAATTAATCATGTGTTGGTGCTAACCACAGCCACTGATCTGCTTCTGAAACTGACGAGCATGTGTATAACTTCTTCATACAGATAGATCTGGGCAACTATAGACACAACATGGATCTTCTCATTCTAGAGTTCTTAGGGACTGATCACATTAGTGTTTGCACGTTTACGATTCTTAGAATCATAGAATGGTAGAGTTGGAAGGGACCTCCTGGGTCATCTGGTCCAACCCCCTGCTCAAAGCAGGATTCACTATATCATCCCAGACAGATATCGGTCCAGCCTCTGTGCGAAGACTTCCATTGAAGGAGAACTCACCACCTCTCTGTGGCAGCCTGTTCCACTCATTGATCACCCTAACTGTCAAAAAGTTTTTTCTAATATCTAATCTGTGTCTCCTCCCATTCAGTTTCATCCCATTGCTTCTAGTCTTTCCTTGCACAAATGAGAATAAAGATGATCCTTCTACAATGTGACAGCCCTTGAGATATTTGTAGACAGCTATTAAGTCTCCTCTCAGTCTTCTCTTTTGCAGCTAAACATTCCCAAATCCTGCAACCGTTCCTCATAGGACATGGTTTGCTGACCGGACACCATTCTGGTCGCTCTTCTCTGAACTTGCTCCAGTTTGTTGATGTCTTTTTTAAAATGTGGTGCCCAAAACTGGACACAGTATTCCAGATGAGGTCTGACCAAAGAGGAGTAGAGGGCAATAATGACCTCACGTGATCTAGACTGTATGCTTCTGTTGATACATCCTAGAATTGTATTTGCCTTTTTTGCTGCTGCATCACACTGTTGACTCATGTTAAGTCTGTGATCAATTAGTATACCCAAGTCTTTTTCACATGTGCTGTTACTTAGCCCTATTCCTCCCATTTTGTATATGCTTTTTTCATTTTTATTGCCCAGATGTAGTACTTTGCATTTTTCCCTGTTAAAACCATTCTGTTAGTTGCTGCCCACTGCTCCAGTTTATGTATATCTTTTTGAATCCTCTCTCTCTCTTCTCTAGTATTAGCTACCCCTCCTAGCTTTGTGTCATCAGCAAATTTGATCAGTTTACCCTCAATTCCTTCATCTAAATCATTGATAAAGATGTTGAACAATACAGGGCCCAAGACAGAGCCCTGTGGTACCCCACTTGATACATTCTTCCAACTGGATGTGCAGCCATTTACAACCACTCTTTGGGTCCTATCACTAAGCCAGTAATGAATCCACCTAACAGTTGCCTTGTCCATTCCATACTTAGTCATTTTTTCAATAAGGATTGTGTGAGATACTTTGTCAAATGCTTTGCTGAAGTCAAGATATACTTATATCTACAGCATTTCCCTGATCCACCCAGTCAGTGATTCTGTCATAGAAGGAAATTAAATTAGTCTGACATGACTTATTAGTTACAAACCCATGCTGACTCTGTTTAATCACTTCATTCTTATCCAGGTACTTACATACATGTTCAAAGATCTTTCCTGGTATAGAAGTCAGACTCACCGGCCTGTAGTTCCCTGGGTCCACCTTCTTCCCCTTTTTGAAGATAGGAACAACATTTGCTCTTCTCCAGTCTTCTGAGACTTTTCCTGTTCTCCAAGAATTTTCAAAGATTATGGACAGTGGTTCAAGAATTTCTTCTGCTATCTCCTTCAGTATTCTGGGGTGTAATTCATCTGGACCTGGAGACTTGAATTCATTTATGTTAGCTAAGTGATTCCTCACTATTTTTCTGTTTATAGATATATTCTGGTTTTAAAAGCTGTTTTGACGCACAACATTATTAGCGTTGGCTTGTGAGGCAGCAGATGGGCATTGATTGCTTGAAGTCCAATTATTATTATTATTATTATTATTATTTTTAGATTATTACAACAAAGCAATTTTGGTCATTTATGAATGAGAACATCAGTTGAAAGACATTTTTTTAAATAATTTTCTTAAATGTAAAGGTCCCAGTTATATGAATATCAGATACACCAATTATGGAGAACAAAAAATGTTCTGCAAAGGTCATCCTGCTTTTTCACCTGCTTGTGTTTGATGGCCAACATTGAATATCTCTTATCACAAATGACATGGAAGTCCATATAGAGATGATAGATCATAAAGATGTCTGCATCACAGATTTTCCAAGTTTTTGGCTGTTTCCATCTTATTCAGTCCAGTTTTTATATATTATTTGCAATCTCTGCAGATTCAACAATGTATACCCTTTTTCTTACTCATTAGTGCAATTAATGTAAGGCATTACTTATGGTGACTTTAGTAGCGGCAGACTGGCATTAAAGTTAATTTTTCTGTAGATTTTAGTTATTTAATCGGACAGCAGCATAGTAAAGGGGCAGAGACCCTGATTCCGGTGATATGTCATTAATTAGACTGTGTGCTGTAGCTTCAATACAATCAGTATTTTATCAGCAAGAGATAATCACTACAGGACTAGGTCTCACATGCACAGCAGTCCAGCTAATCTGTGTAAACCCGCCCCCTCCTCTGATTGGCCAGTTGCTGACAATGCAGTGTACACAGGAATCTGCCAGTCAGTGATGTGGGCGGGGTTATACAAAGCTCAGCATGCTGAGCGCTGCTACATCTACAACAGAAAAAATAGGGAATCTATCAAAACTGCAGCAAGCAGCCCAGTAAACGACACATCGCTGGAATCAGGGTCTCTGTCCCTACGTCATGCTGTTCACTGATTACATGGCATAGCTTTTCTTTGATATTTATATATCAATAAATACATATATAGCTTTGTTATGCTCTCCCATCTTCTTGTTTTGCATTCTTGTTTTCTTATCTTCACTTTTTTCCATTTTTGGGATGTACGGATGGAGAAGATATTGTTCCTGAGAGCTTAATTCATGGGTATTGTAGTTTCAAGTGGTTGATATCTGGTTTAAATCAGATGGTTTTTGCCACAACATTAGTAAATAGCTGTTGCAGCTGCAGACTGGCATTGATATCTCTTGTTTAATCTACTCTATTACTGAGATACTCAATATAACAACCAAACGAGGGCAAAGACTTTTTTCTCTACTTCTGGCTGGAAAATCATGTAAAAATGTCAGTTTTATATCCTAGAAGCAGAGATGTCCAGTACGACCAATTCATTATCACGTAGGCTTGTGTGGATCATTTCGACTTTAGCTATGAGGACTCTTTATTTTGGGTTTATCATCTCTACATAGAGAACAAGCTACCCATGTTCTATCCTGTGTATCCTTGACAGCTACAATGACTGGTGCTCCCCATCCAGACCTTTAATTCCTATGATAATGAATGTAGAACTGATACAATTGTATCCTTGGAGATATTAATGTAACTAACAAGCGACTTCAGGCAAGTGATATTTTGTTTTATCAGCAAATACTCAAATGGCGGCTTTGCAAATAAGTCATGTTCTGGAAGATGCGGATCTGTAATGAGCTCCTTCTGCTGCTCAAGGCTATGTAAGCGCTAAAATATGGATGGATGGTGGCTGCCAGCGAAGGTTCCGTAACCGTGCGTCCTCCAGCTGTTTATCAGAGTTATTGATTGTATTACTATGTATTCAATGTTGAGTAGACCGTGGAAACCCAGCAGAGCAGATATTCATCTACTTTCCATGCAATTTAGATCTTTGGACTTTTCTACACGGCTATAGAACCACATTCACAGATGTGGCAAGGGAACCGTACGCGGGCTACACTATTAACGCAGGAGGCCACGCGGCTCTGCACTATTTGCGTTGTGTGTCAATTCTTAATCCAAGGAGGAAGTTTACTAAGACTAGGGCTACATATGTCGATTTTCAAAAAAAAGCCTCCTGAGTAAGCTGTACTAAAATTGGTGCATTCCTCCTAAAAAAATTGGTGCATCTTAGGCTGTCTATTTACATGATGTGCCCAAACTGAAATGTACAGCAGATAAGAGCTGGTCATGTACGCAAAATTCTGGGCTGATCTACAGTAAATCTGTCAGGTAGGAAAAGGCTCCATTATTCATGCTAAGAAAAATGTGTAAATAAAAGTTATATTTCTTTTTCTAAATGTTTTTTTCTGACATAAAACGGGCAAAAATAATGTAATAAGTTACCCCAAAGCCTATGAATGGGCACTCTACATTAACAGCATAATAATACTTCTGTACAGTGGACACATCTAGATTATTCTTACTTCTGCCGCTGAAAAATGGTGCAATCTCATAAGAACTTCTAGGTATTTAGGTTTTTAGCACATATCTAGCTTTGTTCCATTACTGTATCTAAGCAGTACGCTTGGTTCAGTTTCTGTACCTATGTAGTAAGCTTGGTTCTGACGCTGTATCCATGTTGTAACCATGTTTTCTTTTACTGTATAATGCATTAAGCTTGATTCTGTGTCCATGTTGTAAACCTGTAAGCTTGGTTGTGTGTCGACCCGCCACCACAATTGTGGGTTACCAGGGCAATGGGGTACTCAGAGCCGAGCCCATGGAAGTCTATGGGGTTTGTCACAGGTAGCGGTGGCTCGGTCTGTGGCCCTGGCGGTCTGGCGTATGTTGGGGGGGAATATTTACAGGGGATAGATTTATATACAGTTCGTGACGCCACCTGTAGTCTTCTAGTAATTTGTACCAGCGCTGCTGTAGATCTCTGAGGGGATGGTGAGGCAGCTAGATGTCGGGTCCCCTACAGGTGGGACTCTTCCCTCAGGTCGGTAGTTAGGCGTATGTTGGGGATATATTTACAGGGGATAGGTTTATATACAGTTCGTGACGCCACCTGTAGTCTTCTGGTAATTTATACCAGCGCTGCTGTAGATCTCTGAGGGGATGGTGATGCAGCTAGATGTCGGGTCCCCTACAGGTGGGACTCTTCCCTCAGGTCGGTAGTTAGGTAGGGATTGTGCAGGCATGCAATTAATAACTCAGTCTCACACCGTCAGCGTCTTTCCATACCTTTACTTGCAAGATGGTAAGGCAGTTCCCAGGGAGGCTGATGGGGTTGATGGAGGATGAGCTTTGAGGCAACGGTTTAAGCAAGTTAGGGGCCTCCTTTACTGTCCAATGATGATGAGTCCAACCAGCTTGAAGCGTAGTTCCCTCTATAATTCCAGCTATTCCAAAGCTGTACGGCCCGGTCAGTTTTGTGGTTGGAGCCTTCCTGTGAGAAAGCTGAATTCCTATCTTGTCGTGCACTGACTCAAGGTCCTCACTTCCTCCGACCCCAGTTACGTACTGACTCTTCAGGGCTGCTTGCCACGACCTAAAGTCCGGTAAGCCTCTGGTTTTCTTACCACTATGCTTGAAGCTATAGTGATCCTTCGGTCCCCAGTGACCGGTAGCAATGTGCAGGACTTCTCCAAGCCAAAAGCACTTTTAAGTATTCCTTCCACTTTGCCCTTCGATTTGCTCGACTCTTAATAGATATCTCAGTCTGTCTTCCAGTGGGGCACAGCTCTGACTAGGCTGAGGTGAACTAGGCCACCTGTACTAGCCTCCACTTTCTGAACTGCTAACAGGCTCAGACTGGACACGTCTGCTCTGTCCAAGGACAGGAAACTGACTACTAAATCACTCCCTTCCACACCCCTGCTGGGTGTGTCCGAAGTGTACATGATATCATGAAGAGCCCTTAACCGTTACCTCTCCACTCATCCTCCTGGTATTGTGTACCAGGGCTACACAGTTGTGTCTTCTGTATCTGTGTAGTAAGCTCAGTTTAGTTAATCCTGGTTATGTTCCTGTATCTATGAAATAAGTTTGATCCTGATGCTCTATGTTGTAAGTATGGTTCTGTTCTATGTTCATGTTGTAAACTTGAAAACTTAGTTCTATTTCTGTATCTTTGTAGTAAGCTTAGTTCTATTTCTGTATATAAGTATTAAGGTCGGATATATTACTATAGCTATGTAGCAATTCTGGTTCTGTTACTGTATCTTTGCAGTAAGCTTGATTCTGCATCTATTTGGTAAACTTGATTTTTGTTACTGTATATACCCAGTATACTTAGTTCTGATTGTATATCTTTACCTGATACTGGTACTGCATATATGTAGTTAAGGGTGATTTTGATGCTGTTGCTATATAGTAAGCTTGGTTACTATACCTACGAAGTACGCTTGGTTCTGTTCTCATATATATGTAGAAAGCTCGGTTCTGATCCTGTATCTATAGTAAACTTGGCTTTGCTCCTACATGTATGTAGTAAGTTTGGTTCTGTTCCTGTATCTATGGAGTAAACCTGGTTCTGTTCCTGTATTTATGTAGTAAGCCTGGTTCTCTTCTAGTACCTATAGTTGTGTGAAGAAGTGTTTGCCCCTTCCTGAATTCCTATTCTTTTGCATGTTTGTCACTCTTAAATAATTTTCAGATCACTCAACAAATTTAAATATTAGACAGAGATTACACAAGTAAACACAAAATGCAGTTTATAAATGAAGGTCCTTATTATTAAGGGAAAATAAGTCCAAACCTACAGGGCCCTGCATGAAAAAGTGATTTCCACCCCATTTAAACCTAAAATAACTGGGGTTTATCACATCATTGGGAAGCCGAGTTCAAATTCCCTAGCCACACCCAGGGGTGATTACTGCCACACCTGTTCTCAATCAAGAAATCACTTAAATTGGACCTGACTGACAAAAAGTTCTATTTTACCCTCATCTGTTCACAGGACATTTCCAAATCAGGCTTGTTGAGATGTTCTTTTGCATACTTCTGAAGCTGAATTTTATGGTGAGGACACAGGAGAGGTTTTCTTCTGGTGACTATTCCACGAATGTCATATTTGTGCAGGTGTTTCTGAACAGTAGAACAATGTACCACAACTCCAGAGTCTGCTAAATCTTTCTGAAAGGATTTTGCAGTCAAGCAGGAATTCTAATTTGCCTCTCTCTCTAGCAATCCTATCAGAAGAACTCACTGAAATTTTGCTTGGTCTTCCAGACTTAATCTTGACCTCCACTGTTCCTGGTAACTGACATTTCTTCATTAGATTTCAAACTAAGGAAAGGGCAACTTGAAAACGCTTTGCTGTCTTCTTACTGCCTTCTCCTGCTTTGTGGGCCTCAATCATTTTCAGCAGCTGCTTAGAAGAACCCATGGCTGCTGTTTTTTGGCACAAGGTCAGAGGAGGCTGGGTTTTTATTAAGCTGGGAAATTTGCATCACCTGGCCTTTCCTAACAATGATAGTGAACAAGTCATAACTCTGACAGGCTAATTAAGGTCTGAAACCTTGATCAAAGTTATCTGAACACACAGATCTCCAAGGGTGCCCAAACTTTTGCATTAACCCATTTTCTATTTGTAATTTTTAAAATGAAAAAATATATATATATATATTTGTCTAAACTATAAAAGAAATGTGTAATCTGTAACTTTAAGCCTTTTAGAGATCTTTTCATCCTTAACCTTCTTAACTGTTCACAGTAACAGTAATTTTGACCAGGGGTGCCATAACTTTTACATGCCACTGTACACCATCATCATCTTTATGGGCTATATACTATCTGCGCACAGATCATTTTCATGGGTGCCGCTGTTATGAAGTAGCTGATAATATATGTAGCCGCCTGGCACTTACGAGCGCGGAGCATCTGATGCTTTCCCCGTAGGGTTTGCTATATACTAGTTACACAGCCGGCGGTCGCCATCTGCTTCTCTCACAAGAAATGTCTATTCACCATTTTCCGTTCTTTGATTAATGAGTTGCCCCAAATAATTGTTATTTGGAGAAGGAAATTAAACTATTCTGCTAGTTGTAAAAATGTGCGTAGTTGTTCCATTGTTGATGTAGGACAGTTCTGGTTCCGTGAGGTCACATATGGCGGCACTGCCATCTGATGATGGTCAATCTTCAGACCATGGTGGGATTGATGCTGCCACTCACCGGGCAGGTGGGCCCTTTCCCCAATTACACTACTAATGCTTGAAGGGGCCGCACAATGTTTGCTATGTTGTTCGGACATTTTAATGAATCCCCTTTTCTTTATCATCTCAGTCACAATCCTAGAGCTGCAGTCAGATCTCGCCAGCAGTCATCCAATGTCAGGAGCGTAGCCTGAAGCTCTGGGACCCCAATACAGAACAGCGCCCCAACCTACTGCGTGCCGCTTGAGATTATTGCTGTATTATTGGAGCCATCACACACCCCGTCCCTGATGGACCCGTTACCCCTGCACCCCCTGTGGTTACAGTCCCGTCTGGATGTTTAGGTCCTTTAGTCTACAGTCATGGCCAAAAGTTTTGAGAATGACACAAATATTATATTTTCATATGATCTGCTGCCCTCTGGTTTTTATGTGTGTTTGACAGATGTTTTTATCACAGACAGAAATATAATAATTGGAAACATATGAGTAACAAAAGCTTATATTGACAGTTAGAATGAGTTAATGCAGCAAGTCAATATTTGCAGTGTTGACCCTTCTTCTTCAGGACCTCTGCAATTCTCCCTGGCATGCTCTCAATCAACTTCTGGGATATTGGGGAGAACTGGAGTCCAGGAGTGTGGAAAAGTGTAACGACTCCTGATGATGAGATACGAGAGAATGCAGGAAAACAGGAAAGATCCAATTTATCATCAGCAGGACGACATCTGTAATGGGGAGAAATTCAGCAGCAAAATAGATGAAAAGCTGTAGAGTTTATGTTCAGACACTGATAGAACATTGGAAACCGCTCTCCCAATGAAAACGCAGGCATGTCTGACAGAGCTGAGACCTGAGCGTGCATGTACATGGGGGCAGTGCGTTTCAGAGCATGTCTATCAGAGCTGAGACTGAGCGTGCATGTACATGGGGGAGTGCGTTTCGAGCATGTCTATCAGAGCTGAGACATGAGCATGCATGTACATGGGGGGAGTGGTTTTCGAGCATGTCTATCAGAGCTGAGACTGAGCGTGCATGTACATGGGGGAGTGTGTTTCAGAGCATGTCTGACAGAGCTGAGACCTGAGCGTGCATGTACATGGGTGGAGTGGTTTCGAGCATGTGTGACAGATCTGAGACCTGAGCGTGCATGTACATGGGGGAGTGCATATCGAGCATGTCTGGCAGATCTGAGACCTGAGCAGTGCATGTACATGGGGGAGTGCGTTTTGGAGCATGTGTGACAGATCTGAGACCTGAGCATGCATGTACATGGGGGGAGTGCGTTTCAGAGCATGTCTATCAGAGCTGAGATCTGAGCATGCATGTACATGGGGGAGTGCGTTTTGAGCATGTCTATCAGAGCTGAGACCTGAGCATGCATGTACATGGGGGAGTGGGTTTTGGAGCATCTCTGGACAGAGCTGAGACCTGAGCATGCATGTACATGGGGGGAGTGTGTTTGGAGCATGTCTGACAGACTGAGACCTGAGATGCATGTACATGGGGGAGTGTGTTTCGGAGCATGTCTGCAGATCTGAGACCTGAGCGTGCATGTACATGGGGGAGTGCGTTTAGAGCATATCTGACAGAGCTGAGACTGAGCATGCATGTACATGGGGGGAGTGGTTTCGGAGCATGTTGACAGATCTGAGACCTGAGCTGCATGTACATGGGGGGAGTGCGTTCGGAGCATGTCTGACAGATCGAGATCTGAGCTGCATGTACATGGGGGAGTGCGTTTTGGAGCATGTCTGGACGATCTGAGACCTGAGGTGCATGTACATGGGGGAGTGCGTTTCGGAGCATGTTGCAGTTCTGAGACCTGAGCGATGCATGTACATGGGGGAGTGCGTTTTCGGAGCATGTCTGGCAGATCTGAGACCTGAGCATGCATGTACATGGGGGAGTGGTTTCGGAGCATGTCTGGCAGATCTGAGACCTGAGCGTGCATGTACATGGGGGAGTGCGTTTTGGAGCATGTTGACAGATCTGAGATCCTGAGCATGCATGTACATGGGGGGAGTGCGTTTCAGAGCATGTGTGACAGTTCTGAGACCTGAGTTGCATGTACATGGGGGAGGTGATTTCGGAGCATGTCTGGCAGATCTGAGACCTGAGCGATGCATGTACATGGGGGAGTGCGTTTTGGAGCATGTTGACAGACTGAGATCTGAGCATGCATGTACATGGGGGAGTGCGTTTTGAGCATGTTGGCAGATCTGAGACCTGAGCATGCATGTACATGGGGGAGTGTGTTTCGGAGCATGTCTGACAGAGCTGAGACCTGAGCTGCATGTACATGGGGGGAGTGCGTGTTTGGAGCATGTCTGGCAGATCTGAGACCTGAGGTGCATGTACATGGGGGAGTGCGTTTCGAGCAATCTGGACAGATCTGAGACCTGAGCTGCATGTACATGGGGGGAGTGTGTTTGGAGCATGTTGACAGATCTGAGATCTGAGCATGCATGTACATGGGGGGAGTGCGTTTCGGAGATGTCTGACAGAGCTGAGATCTGAGCTGCATGTACATGGGGGAGTGCGTTTGGAGCATGTCTGGCAGATCTGAGACCTGAGCGTGCATGTACATGGGGGAGTGCGTTTTGGAGCATGTTGCAGATCTGAGACCTGAGCAGTGCATGTACATGGGGGAGTGCTTTTGGAGCATGTCTGGGCAGATCTGAGACCTGAGCATTCATGTAATGGGGGAGTGCGTTTCGTAGCATGTCTGACAGATCTGAGACCTGAGCGTGCATGTACATGGGGGAGTGCGTTTTGGAGCATGTTGCAGATCTGAGACCTGAGCTGCATGTACATGGGGGGAGTGCGTTTCGGAGTATGTGTGACAGACGCTGAGACCTGAGCGTGCATGTACATGGGGGGAGTGCATTTCGGAGCATGTCTGGCAGATCTGAGACCTGAGCGTGCATGTACATGGGGGAGTGCGTTTTGGAGCATGTGTGACAGATCTGAGACCTGAGCATGCATGTACATGGGGGGAGTGCGTTTCGGAGCATGTGTGACAGATCTGAGACCTGAGCATGCATGTACATGGGGGGGTGCGTTTTGGAGCATGTGTGACAGATCTGAGACCTGAGCATGCATGTACATGGGGGGAGTGCGTTTTGGAGCATGTGTGACAGATCTGAGACCTGAGCATGCATGTACATTGGGGGGGTGCGTTTTGGAGCATGTGTGACAGATCTGAAACCTGAGCATGCATGTACATGGGGGGAGTGCGTTTTGGAGCATGTCTGACAGAGCTGAGACCTGAGCATGCATGTACATGGGGGGAGGTGTTTGGAGCATGTCTGGACAGATCTGAGACCTGAGCGTGCATGTACATGGGGGAGTGCATATCGGAGCATGTTGGCAGATCTGAGATCTGAGCATGCTGTACATGGGGGAGTGCGTTTTGGAGCATGTCTGGCAGATCTGAGACCTGAGCGTGCATGTACATGGGGGAGTGCGTTTCGGAGCATGTCTGGCAGATCTGAGACCTGAGCGTGCATGTACATGGGGGAGTGCGTTTTGGAGCATGTTGGCAGATCTGAGACCTGAGTGTGCATGTACATGGGGGAGTGCGTTTCGGAGCATGTCTGGCAGATCTGAGACTGAGCGTGCATGTACATGGGGGAGTGCGTTTTGGGCATGTGTGACAGATCTGAGATCTGAGCATGCATGTACATGGGGGGAGTGCGTTTCGAGCATGTGTGACAGAGCTGAGACCTGAGCGTGCATGTACATGGGGGAGTGCATATCGGGCATGTCTGGCAGATCTGAGACCTGAGCGTGCATGTACATGGGGGAGTGCGTTTTGGAGCATGTGTGACAGATCTGAGACCTGAGCATGCATGTACATGGGGGGAGTGCGTTTCTGAGCATGTTGACAGATCTGAGACCTGAGCATGCATGTACATTGGGGGAGTGGTTTCGGAGCATGTCTGACAGAGCTGAGACCTGAGCATGCATGTACATGGGGGGAGTGTGTTTCGGAGCATGTCTGACAGATCTGAGACCTGAGCGTGCATGTACATGGGGGAGTGCGTTTAGAGCATTCTGACAGTTGAGACCTGAGCATGCATGTACATGGGGGAGTGGTTTGGAGCATGTCTGACAGATCTGAGACCTGAGCATGCATGTACATGGGGGAGTGCGTTTTGGAGCATGTCTGACAGACTGAGACTGAGCATCATGTACATGGGGGAGTGCGTTTTGGAGCATGTTGCAGATCTGAGACCTGAGCTGCATGTACATGGGGGGTGCGTTTGGAGCATGTTGCAGATCTGAGACCTGAGCTGCATGTACATGGGGGGAGTGCGTTTTGGAGCATGTTGCAGATCTGAGACCTGAGTGCATGTACATGGGGGGTGCGTTTTGGAGCATGTTGGCAGATCTGAACCTGAGCTGCATGTACATGGGGGAGTGCGTTTTGGAGCATGTGTGACAGATCTGAGACCTGAGCATGCATGTACATGGGGGGAGTGCGTTTGAGAGTGTGACAGACTGAGACCTGAGCGTGCATGTACATGGGGGAGTGCATATGAGCATGTCTGGCAGATCTGAGACCTGAGCTGCATGTACATGGGGGAGTGCGTTTTGGAGCATGTTGACAGATCTGAGACCTGAGCATGCATGTACATGGGGGGAGTGGTTTTGGAGCATGTCTGACAGATCTGAGACCTGAGCATCATGTAATGGGGGGAGTGCGTTTTAGCATGTCTGACAGATCTGAGACCTGAGCATGCATGTAATGGGGGAGTGCTTTTGGAGCATGTCTGCAGGCTGAGACCTGAGCGTGCATGTACATGGGGGGAGTGCGTTTTGGAGCATGTTGACAGCGCTGAGACCTGAGCATGCATGTACATGGGGGGAGTGCGTTTTGGAGCATGTTGACAGATCTGAGACCTGAGCTGCATGTACATGGGGGAGTGCGTTTTGGAGCATGTGTGCAGATCTGAGACCTGAGCATGCATGTACATGGGGGAGTGCGTTTCGGAGCATGTCT
>JARQOD010001233.1:19036-76736 GCA_033576555.1 Oophaga sylvatica
TACTCCTCTTTGGTCAGACCTCATCTGGAATACTGTGTCCAGTTTTGGGCACCACATTTTAAAAAAGACATCAACAAACTGGAGCAAGTTCAGAGAAGAGCGACCAGAATGGTGTCCGGTCAGCAAACCATGTCCTATGAGGAACGGTTGCAGGATTTGGGAATGTTTAGCTGCAAAAGAGAAGACTGAGAGGAGACTTAATAGCTGTCTACAAATATCTCAAGGGCTGTCACATTGTAGAAGGATCATCTTTATTCTCATTTGTGCAAGGAAAGACTAGAAGCAATGGGATGAAACTGAATGGGAGGAGACACAGATTAGATATTAGAAAAAACTTTTTGACAGTTAGGGTGATCAATGAGTGGAACAGGCTGCCACAAGAGGTGGTGAGTTCTCCTTCAATGGAAGTCTTCGCACAGAGGCTGGACCGATATCTGTCTGGGATGATATAGTGAATCCTGCTTTGAGCAGGGGGTTGGACCAGATGACCCAGGAGGTCCCTTCCAACTCTACCATTCTATGATTCTAAGAATCGTAAACGTGCAAACACTAATGTGATCAGTCCCTAAGAACTCTAGAATGAGAAGATCCATGTTGTGTCTATAGTTGCCCAGATCTATCTGTATGAAGAAGTTATACACATGCTCGTCAGTTTCAGAAGCAGATCAGTGGCTGTGGTTAGCACCAACACATGATTAATTGCTGATATAACAAAATATCACTTCCCTGAAGATATATTGAATTATCTAACTTTCGCTAGGGATACATTTATCAATCTTTGTTCATTATCCCGTGTATTAAAGAGCTGGATGCTGAGAACCAGACAATAAAGATGTTTTTAATAATTTTTCATAGTTCATATTTCCCCAGATATCTGTGTCTCTAGCAACCAGAAGATTTTGGTGCCCAAAGATGTGAAAAATTATTGTACGTATCGATTTGTAGAAAGATAGATAGGAATCAGGGCATTCAATGCCAATCTGCAGCTATTAAAGCCATCATTTATAATGTCTTAATAAAAGGAATCTAAGAAGAATGTTCCATAATGAACCCACAGCCCTTAGTGTAATCAGGGGAGTGCGGGATTTGTCACTGACAGGTCTATGAAGTCACAATCTTCATCCAGCTGCATCCAATCCAGTTATACATCTTTATTCATATTAGTCTTCAGTGCTAAGAGATACAATGTATACAGTCAGGATACAAAATAAAACAGCCATTTAAGCCCATTTTCTTTTATGTCTTGTGGCCCTTGTTATTGTTTTTGTGCCAGATTCTTCCTTACGGTGCACTTGAATTGATGATTTTTGCTCTTTTTTTTTTTGCTTTTGCCACCTTGTGTCTTTTTACAACAGAAAATCACATGATCCTTTAAAATGTTGCACACAAGTCTTCAACTGTCCAAAAATAAACTTAGATCTGACGTATTGGAGGACAATTGTGCAAACAAGTTGCAACATTTTAAAGTGTTAC
Organism: Oophaga sylvatica; assembly: GCA_033576555.1. Classification (NCBI taxonomy): domain Eukaryota; kingdom Metazoa; phylum Chordata; class Amphibia; order Anura; family Dendrobatidae; genus Oophaga; species Oophaga sylvatica. Next base: position 20,510 of record JARQOD010001233.1, read on the forward strand.
AAATGATAAATTAGGCTAAAACATCCGGATAAGGAAAGTGTTATATATAAACCTTTATATATATGTTGCAATTTTTTTGTGCAATTGTCCTCCAAAACAGTAGTGAAGTGTAAAATCTGTTTTATATATATATATATATATATTAGGGATGTCCGACTTTGCCTCCGGGAGGGTCGAGTCGGGTTTCCGACCACCCAACTTTCACAAAAGTTGAGTCGAACAAAATCGGCCGACTGTCAGGAAAAGTCGGGGGTCCGACTGAAACACAAAACCCAATGCAAGTCAATGGTGAATAAAAGTCGGCAGGGAGTGGAGGACAGTAAACACTACAGTGCCCATTTCAATGCCAACGACATCAATTCTTATTACTTAAGCTTCAATACCTTAATTTACTTTATAATAATATTAACGCATTGAAAACTGGGAGTTATTTGGCTAAAGTTGTGGGGGGCAGAGCTGGATCCAGGTTTTTGTGGGCCCCGGGCCAAAGAGTCTCAGTGGGCCCCTTTAACACAGACCACAATACATGATGCTCCGATACGCAAGAAATATAGGTATAATACAATGAAAAATACTTCACTTCTTACATTACATGAGTGATATCTATTGTAAATTCTACAATAGCTCAAAACCGGACAGTATAGTCATCCATACAGTATTATGGCCACCACATAGTGCTCCATACAGAATAATGAGCCCCATATATTCCTCCATACAGTATTATGGGCACCACATAGTGCACCATACAGAATAATGATCCCTATATATTGCTCCATACAGAATAATGAGCCCCAAATTTTTATTATATTGCTCCATACAGAATAATGAGCCCCATATATTGACATCCATAAATAATTGGTCCCATATAATGTTCCATACAGTATATGATGAGCTCCACATAATGCTCCAGAATATGATGGTCCCGATATAATGTGCCATACAGTATAGGACGGTCCCCATAGATTAGAATGAGCCCCACATATTGTTCCATACAGTATATGATGGGCCCCATATAATGCTCCATACAGAATAGGCCCCATATGTGCTCCATATGATGCCCCATAAATAATGAACCCATATGATGCTCCAGTACAGTATATGATGGGCCCCATTTATAATGCTCCATATACAGTACAGACCAAAAGTTTGGACACACCTTCTCATTCAGCGATTTTTCTGTATTTTCATGACTATGATAATTGTAGAATCACACTGAAGGCATCAAAACTATGAATTATCACATGTGGAATTATACATTACACTTTACAAAAAAGTGTGAAACAACTGAAAATATGTCTTATATTCTAGGTTCTTCACAGTAGCCACCTTTTGCTTTGATTACTGCTTTGCACACAGAAAAGGTGAACGGATGGACTCTACATGCCTGTTTCCACCGTGAAGCATGGAGGAGGTGGTGTGATGGTGTGGGGGGGCTTTACTGGTGACACTGTTGGGGATTATTCAAATTGAAGCGGTGAGCGGTCCAGCTCACCCCAAACCATCTCGATTGGGTTCAGGTCTGGTGCTGTGGAGGCCAGGTCATCTGGCGTAGCACCCCATCACTCTCCTTCTTGGTCAAATAGCCCTTACACAGCTGGAGGTGTGTTTGGGGTCATTTTCCTGTTGAAAAATAAATGATGGTCCAACTAAACGCAAACCGGATGGAATAGCATGCCTGCTGCAAGATGCTGTGGTAGCCATGCTGCTTCACTATGCCTTCAATTCTGAATAAATCCCCAACAGTGTCACCAGCAAAGCACCCCCACACCATCACACCTCCTCCTCCATGCTTCACGGTGGGAACCAGGCATGTAGAGTCCATCCGTTCACCTTTTCTGCGTGCAAAGCAGTCATCAAAGCAAAAGGTGGCTACTGTGAAGAACCTAGAATATAAGACATATTTTCAGTTGTTTCACACTTTTTTGTAAAGTGTAATGTATAATTCCACATGTGATAATTCATAGTTTTGATGCCTTCAGTGTGATTACAATTTTCATAGCCATGAAAATACAAAAAATCTTTGAATGAGAATATAATGGGCCCCGTATATAATGCTCCAGTATATGATGCTCAAGTCTATGCTGGGCCCCATATATAATTCACCAGTGTATAATGCTCCCCATATATTGCTCCAAACACTAAAAAAAATGAAATACCTCTCCTCGCTGTGCACTGCTCTACTCTGGACTCCTCAGCGTCGCCATCTTCCAGCTCTCTGCACTTGGACTGTTCAGGCAGAGGGTGCACAGACGTGACGTCATCGCTCTCTCTGACCTGAATGTCACTGTCAGGAAACGCGGAAGACGTCACAGCGGTGGAGCAGGGAGAGGTAAGTACTGCAAGTGCTGGGGCCCTGAGCAAGCAGGGGGGCCCACTCGTGGGTGCCGGCACTGACACAGGGTCCCTCATAGTACGCCGGTGTCTCTGATGGCGAGTGGACCCTCCACCTGCCCAGGGTCCCGGCACTTGCCCGGTTGCGAAAGGTGCTGACGCCGGCCCTGGGGGGGGGGTACAGCCCAGTTAGGGAGGAGGAAAACTGGCATATGTTGAGGTGTAGGCTGGACGTTCAGCAGCTGCAAATGGAGGAATTGGAGAAGTCGGAGGAAGAGGAGGACAAAGCGAGCCATTTTGCTGGTAACCTATGTGTCATCAGGGAAAGGTGGGACAAAATCCTTTGAAATCCAGGCATGGTTCATTTTAATGAAGGTGAGATCACCAAATTTTGGGGCGACAGCCGGGTCCTTCTTTCTGTCTGGATTGATCCAGCAGCACTGAAGACTCTTTCTGATAGCACACTACTAGCAGGGCAAGTGAAGCTCCTGTAAGGCATATTGTGCCAATTCAGGCCAGATGTCCATAATTTTGGCAATGCGGGGGTCCCTTTTTAGGATCCGCAACACATAATCACACATGTGGGCCAATGTTCCATGTGTCAATGATGCACTGCCAGTGGTGGGTGGAGGAGCACTTTCTGCCAAATCCACATCCCTCCAGTCACGGACAAACCCTGTACCTGACCTTGGCAAGCCAACATTTTCTCTTGCCCCATGAGAAGCATCCTCCTCCCCAAAATAATCATCCCCCTCATCCTCCTCTTCCTCTTCTTCCTCCACCTCATCCAGGACAGTTCCCTGAGCAGGTTCAAGATGTGAGCCAGGCAAGGTATGTGTCTGAGTTTTGCCAGGGCTATGGCACACAAAATTACGGCCGTTATCACTGACTACCTCGCCTGGCTCAAGATGCAGACTTCCCAGCCATGACTCAGTTTCTCGCTGCAAGTAGTCGGTCAGTACCCCCGCGGTGTATCTGTTGTCGCCCAAAGACATCATCTTTAAAACAGCCTGCTGACGCTTACCACTAGCTGTTCGATAGAGGGACACCTTGTGTGCAACACTGGCAGCTGCGGATGGAGTGCTTGTGCGACTGCGCTCTGTCGACGAGCTTTCGCTTCTGGAGGAGGAGGAGGGTTGAACGCCTACAGCCAACTGTTGACTATACCGTGGGCTAGGCAGCACTGTCCCACCGCCGTTATCCCCTGTAGACCCTGCATCCACCACATTAACCCAGTGCGCAGTGATGGACACGTAACGGCCCTGACCATGCCTACTGGCCCATGCATCTGTTGTGAGGTGCACCTTTCCACTCACTGATTGAGTGCATGGACAATGTGGTCTTTCACATGCAAGTGGAGGGCAGGGATGGCTTTTCTAGAAAAGAAGTGCTGACTGGGTAAGTCATACCGTGGGACAGCGTAGGCCATGAGCTCTCGGAACGCTGCGCTTTCAACCAAACAGAAGGACATCATCTCTAATGAGATCAGTTTGGCAATGTAGGCGTTCAAAGCCAGTGTACGCGGATGAGAGGATGAGTACTTTCTTGTCCTACTCAGAGTGTCTGCTAGAGTGAGCTTGACTTGAGAGCTGCATATGGGGGAACTAGGGGTGGACATGACGGACTGAGAGGGGGTTGGTGATGGTGATGGTGGTGCTGGTGGTGATGGCCTAGATTCAGTCTTTCGTTGCAAAACATTGTGATTCCCTGACTGCTTTTGCCTTGCGACGACACCTCAACCTTTCTTGCTGGTGGTGTGCTAACCGGTGGGCTTACAGTGGGGGAAGTGATGGAGCGTTGCTGGCTACCTTCAGTCGGAGCAGGTGCACATGTGCTACCTGAGGTTTTGTAGTCCGTCCACGTTTGCAAGTGCATGGTGTTTAAATGTCTAAGCATGCAACTGGTATTCAATTTTCAGAGATTTTTCCCTCAGCTAAAGTCCTTCCTTCTACAGATAACCTTTGCCTCATCAATAGGATTTTGGTTAAAAAAGTGCCACACTGCACTCTTCCTACTATGGCATAAATTTTCAGGGCTTGCACGCTGTGCTAATTTGACCGTCTGGCCAAGCTGTCCTGCAACCCTTTTTGTTTTTAGAACACGTTTTTGGACTGCTACGGACCTGTCAGATAACTGCAGCTGCGATGTCGATGCCTACTGCGGATCCTACTCCTCTTCTGAGCTATTGCCAGCGGCACCCTCTTCCCCCAATGGATGCCAATCCGGGTCAACAACTGGGTCGTCCATCACCTCCTCTTCAATTTCATCTGCACCGTCCTCTGTGTCACCTGTGTAAGGTGGTATAGTATGCGGGAAGGGGCACCTGAGTTTCATCATGGTCAAACCTGGCTCAGTAGACTGCGAGGGCAATGCAGTGCTCTGGGTGAATGTACCAGCAGAATCATTAGCAGTGGCTGTGCATCAGTGCACTCCATGTCAGATTCTCTTGGACTGGGAATTCAGGATTTGACTTGATAACCCAGGCATGGTATGTGAAAAGAGCTCCATGGAGTAATCTGAAGTGTGGCCTGCCGCATCCTTCACTTTTGGTGGGGGTGAAGGACACAAGGAAAGGTGTTGTTCCTGACCAGGAGCCTGCACTGACGACTCAGTGCTTGCAGTTTTTGAAACTTCAGAAGAGGAGGCGATAGAGCTGGAGGCTGTTTCGGCAATGTAAGCCAAAACCTGTTCCTGATGCTCCGGCTTTAAAAGCGGTTTACCTACTCCCAGAAAAGGGAGCCTTCCAGGCCTTCTGGAGCCAGACGATGAGGCAGGCGCAATACCTCCTGCCTTAGGTGCTATTGTGCTTTTGGCAATGCCAGTCTGCAGCCGCGAAAGACGTCAGTCATAATGATCGCTAATCAAAGCAACAGTCATAACGATCTCTAGTAAACCAAGAAGAATAGTAATGTCACCGGAAGAAGAAAATCCATATGTATTTATATATATTGTGTAGCATGGTTATAGACCATCTTGTATCTATATCATGGTCAGTCACATAATCTTGAGATCTGAAGGAGCTTATTAATAGCACAGTCTTATTTGCTTATCACTCAGGAATCAGATTTATTTCAATTCTGAATTCATTTTGTTTCTATATTAAAGACTTTGATGCTAAATATCAGTCAATATATATATATATATAGTCTTATGTCAGAACCCACTGATCTATATGTCTATTAATATGAGACTGTTACTGTTTCACCAGTCTATACATGATGCAACATTTGGACTATATAGAACTTTCTCTGTATTTGCAGAGCACTTTGTACATGTTGGACACATTGCTTTTCCTTTGTACTAGTTCATTGGGCAAGTGTGAGACTCTGGCAAAAAAAAATCTGCATGGTATCTATGCGCTTATAAAATTTCTATTCATTATCTGCTGTAATGAAGGCAAGAAGTAGTGAAAAAAAACATTTTTCAAGAATTTGAAGTGACACCAAGATAGTGAAAAAAGCTAGTGTACTCAGTACCAATTGCAGCCCCTAAAGCCACCTTTATCTACCATCAAAAAATGGGGTGGTTGCGATCATGTAAATGGGTAAAATTGCAAAGTGCTTGTAAATTAGAAACTTTGCAATGTACCTCTTATTACCTCTCATGCTCTCCATTCTCAAGAACAGAGGAAATGTTAGTTGTATAGTTTGCTGCTTGTTACATTGGTTTCCGGACACCTCTGTAGACTATCAGAGGCCGGTTTTCATGCCAAGGAGAAATTGCTTTCAATTTCTGTTCGTTAGCGCTTGCAGTCATGTTTCTGAAGTTGGTGCCATCCATCTTCAGTCCTCCAATGTTTCAGAGACAGAGCTGCCCCGGCTAGCAGCAATGCAGACAGCGCAGCTGGAAATATCAATCTGCAGGAGCGCAGCGTCACTCCAGCAGGCAGGAAATGGAGAGGCAGAGGAGCGGTGCGCTCCTGAACATAGAGGACGAGATAATCCCTCTAATCAGTCTGAAGAAGCATTTTTACGGCTGAATCTATTAACCAATAAATAGGATCTCGTGTAGAAGTCACTGGAAGATCCATTAACCCTTCATCCAAAAAAAAGGCCTATGATCCATTCCTGTCGTCCATAAATTTGGCACATTCATTTCAATATACAATAGTTTTTTCTTAATTTGCATGGATTTGTAGTTGTCAGTGGGATTCTTGTCTCTATGTATAAATAAAGATGATTTTACTTTATCAATGCCAATCTGCGGCCTCCAAAGCCACCACTAAATACGTCGTCCATCTACAGGACTCCAAATGAGCTTAAACCGGGAAGATTTCTGAGCTCTCAGTATCTGATAAAATGATCAACAACACAAGTTCTGGAATATGTGACCGGAGGATAAATGGCATGCAGATTGTTATTTAGCCGCTTTCCATCCATATTCATACATTTACACGGCCTTCAGTGCCAAAGGCAGCTAATTAAGCTTTGCTGTATTCCCCGCTGATCTGCATCATTATCTGAATATTTGCTGAGATAACAAAATATCACTCGCCCGAAGTTACGCTGGTTCTCAGCGAATCGCTAAGGATACATTTGTATCAATTCTGCATTCATTATCTCAGATTACAAGGTAATGAGGACCTTTTCACTTATTTGCCATGGATATATTCGGCTATAGGTCAAAAGAAAAATGTTTTTCCACTAAGTAACTTTTGCAGCCACAGAGCAAGGAAAGTTAATTTTGAGAGAATTTAAGGTGTTACATTGTTTGTGCCGAAGACTAAAAAGATTAAGGGCTCGTGCAGGCATCCCTGCAAAGCGGTTCAGACACGGACCGCAACGCACGGCTGTGGGACTCCCGGCCGGAGCATGACAGCGTCATATATTTCTTAGGTCGGGAGAGCCGTCAACAGTCGTTGCGAATGAGCCCTAACTACTCAATGCCAATCTGTAGAACCCGTAGAATGTAAGTCCGCAAGGGCAGGGTCCTCTCTCCTCTGTACCAGTCGGTCATTGTAAATTTGTTTACTGTAAACGATATCTATAACTTTGTATGTAACCCCTCTCATGTACAGCACCATGGAATTAATGGCGCTATATAAATAAATAATAATAATCTGCAGCTAATAAAGACGCCATCATTACTAAAATGATAAGAGCTCTCATCTATTTCATCAAACTAGATATTTAATTTCATAAATAGTTGGCGGATCTCCGAAAACGCCATTATCCTGCTCACAGGGTGGACTATGAACAATACATCGCTGCCTTTACCAAGAAGATAACAACATAAAGGCTGATGAGTCAATACTGGCATTTTCTTATTCCACATCCACTAGAGTAAAAGTGTCAGATTCATTAAAGGGTTATTTTCCCCCACTCACAATGTGGTCTTATGATAATAAATGGAGCATCCTTCATTACAGTGCAGAGAGCATACAAGGAAGCAATGGAGGGAGGATGTGCTGGTAACTAAGAGGAGTGATGTACTGCAGGAAAGGGGAGGATATAATGCAGGAAGGAGCTGTTTACAAGGGGCTGAGAGGAGAGACATACTGCAGGAGGAGGCTGAAAAGAACGAGATAATGAAGAATGGGGCTCTGTATAGAGGGGCTGATAAGAGAAATATACTGCAGGAGGGGGCTGAAAAGAGCAGTATAATGAAGAATGGAGCTCTGTATAGAGGAGCTGAGAAGAGAAATATACTGCAGGAGGGGCTGAAAATAGTGATATACTGAAGAATGGGGCTCTGTATAGAGAAGCTGAGAGGAGAAATATACTGCAGGATGGGCTGAAAAGAGTGATATACTGAAGAATGAGGCTCTGTATAGAGAAGCTGAGAGAAGAAATATACTGCAGGATGAGGCTGAAAAAAGTGATATACTGATAATGGGGCTCTGTATAGAGGGGCTGATAAGAGAAATATACTGCAGGAGGGGGCAGAAAAGAGCAGTATAATGAAAAATGGAGCTCTGTATAGAGGAGCTGAGAGGAGAAATATACTGCAGGAGGGGCTGAAAAGAGCAGTATACTGAAGAATGGGGCTCAGTATAGAGAAGCTGAGAGGAGAAATATACTGCAGGGTGGGGCTGAAAAGAGTGATATACTGAAGAATGAGGCTCTGTATAGAGGAGCTGAGAGAAGAAATATACTGCAGGATGAGGCTGAAAAGAGTGATATACTGATAATGGGGCTCTGTATAGAGGGGCTGATAAGAGAAATATATTGCAGGAGGGGCAGAAAAGAGCAGTATAATGAAAAATGGAGCTCTGTATAGAGGAGCTGAGAGGAGAAATATACTGCAGGAGGGGACTGAAAAGAGTGATATACTGATAATGGGGCTCTGTATAGAGGGGCTGATAAGAGAAATATACTGCAGGATGGGGCTGAAAAGAGCAGTATAATGAAGAATGGAGCTCTGTATAGAGGAGCTGAGAGGAGAAATATACTGCAGGAGGGGCTGAAAAGAGCAGTGTACTGAAGAATAGAGCTCTAAATAGAAGCTGATATGAGAAATATACTGCAGGAGGAGAATGAAAAGAATGATATAATGAAGAATGTGGCTCTGTATACAGGGGCTGATAATAGAAATATACTGCTGGAAGGGGCTGAAAAGAGTGATATACTGAAGAATGGGGCTCTGTATAGAGAAGCTGAGAGGAGAAATATACTGCAGGATGGGGCTGAAAAGAGTGATATACTGATAATGGGGCTCTGTATAGAGGGGCTGATAAGAGAAATATACTGCAGGATGAGGCTGAAAAGAGCAATTTAATGAAGAATGAGACTCTGTATAGAGAAGCTGAGAGGAGAAATATACTGCAGGAGGGGGCTGAAAAGAGTGATATACTGAAGAATGGGGCTCTGTATAGAGAAGCTGAGAGGAGAAATATACTGCAGGATGGGGCTGAAAAGAGTGATATACTCATAATGGGGCTCTGTATAGAGGGGCTGATAAGAGAAATATACTGCAGGATGAGGCTGAAAAGAGCAGTATAATGAAGAATGGAGCTCTGTATAGAGGAGCTGAGAGGAGAAATATACTGCAGGAGGGGGCTGAAAAGAGTGATATACTGAAGAATGAGGCTCTGTATAGAGAAGCTGAGAGGAGAAATATACTGCAGGAGGGGGCTGAAAAGAGTGATATACTGAAGAATGAGGCTCTGTATAGAGAAGCTGAGAGGAGAAATATACTGCAGGAGGGGCTGAAAAGAGTGATATACTGAAGAATGAGGCTCTGTATAGAGAAGCTGAGAGGAGAAATATACTGCAGGAGGGGGCTGAAAAGAGTGATATACTGAAGAATGAGGCTCTGTATAGAGAAGCTGAGAGGAGAAATATACTGCAGGATGAGGCTGAAAAGAGTGATATACTGATAATGGGGCTCTGTATAGATGGGCTGGTAAGAGAAATATACTGCAGGATGAGGCTGAAAAGAGCAGTATAATGAAGAATGGAGCTCTGTATAGAGGAGCTGAGAGGAGAAATATACTGCAGGAGGGGGCTGAAAAGAGTGATATACTGAAGAATGAGGCTCTGTATAGAGAAGCTGAGAGGAGAAATATACTGCAGGAGGGGGCTGAAAAGAGTGATATACTGAAGAATGAGGCTCTGTATAGAGAAGCTGAGAGGAGAAATATACTGCAGGATGAGGCTGAAAAGAGTGATATACTGATAATGGGGCTCTGTATAGAGGGGCTGGTAAGAGAAATATACTGCAGGAGGGGGCTGAAAAGAGCTGCCCATGCACCAGAATCTTTCATATACTGTATAATTCACAAATCTTCCCTGTGTAAATTATATTAAATGTTTTGGTCTCTGGATGACGATGACCCATCCATAAAGGGTTTTGTCCCATGTTCTGTCTTGGAGTGCTTCACTCCCCTGTCTCCCAGCTTCCTGCCTGCTGGGGGCATTAAGTTCCTGACTGACTGACAGTTTGGGCCAGCGCTATGGTTGTGCTGCTGGCCTACATTGCGCACTCCTCCAATTATATAAGCAGAAAAAGATTTGCATCTGCGGCATTGGAAAAGTTTTGGGGCACAGAACCTGGCTGCCTCCAGTGATAAACCCAGCTTCAGAGCAGGCAGTACAATCGCTATATAAAGGAGTCTGTAAAAGCTGCACTCCTTCCATAGCAGACAGGCCACCACTGATAGACTGCAGTGGAGGTCGGTAAACTATGGCACAAACAGCAAACTATCACATTTAATAATCCCTCCATTCCTGAGAACTAAAAAGATTTTTAATAAGAGGAAAATAGCAAAATTGCTTAATTTTACAAAGCGCTTTTCAATTTTACCCATTTAAGATGAGACAAAACCTTTAAAACTCAAAAACCTGAGCTAATAAGAAAGCACCAAAAACATCTGTCATAGTGACGGAAGGGTCTTTTTGGATCTCTCAAGGCCGGGTGCCATCTTTTATATGGAGACCCTCCCAACACCACTGTCATATCACCTTGAAGGCTCTGCTGATAGCTGTAGTTTAGGATGTAATATGGTTTGACAGGAGGCTGTTTCTACTGATATATCCATCTTAGTTTAGCAAATATCCGGGAATAGTAATTCTATCAAAAGCCAACCATCCATCAGTATTAAGAGATTTACATGGTGCCAGAAGGAGCTCGTTACACGTCGCCGTGTTCCAGAACATGACTCTGCGCTAATATTTCAGTACGGGCTGAAGCTACCTGACATTATTATATTAATTTCCATATGTATGGAAAGGTTTCAGGTTCAATTCAAGTCTGAGTAGATGGCGTCAGTCATTTTTCATGGTTGCATGGGCTCAGTCAGCAAGATATACTGTACGTCTCAATCAAGAGAAATAGTGAAACGAGAAACGAGCCTGTGATCCTGCCGGGTATTCGGTGAACCCTGCTGGGGAGGCAGTCTTTAAGGGTTAATTATCGGTGCCCTGTATATTGGGGATGATTTGGAGGCTGCAGCTACTACTGAGCGTGAAGAAGAGCAGATGATTGATGACTCTCATGTTGTTGTTACTTTCTAAGCTGAAACAATGTTGCAAACACATCAGGTTGTTTAGACAATAAAACTATAGGACAAAGAGTAGAAGAACGCAGGAGACTCCAGAGCCAGTCTGTGATAATGTCACATCAGGGGACGGGTCTAGAAGCGCAGGTTTTATTTTATTTTATTTTAGTAGTAAGTACTTGTGGGGGCCATGTTATGTGTGCGATGTGTGCCAACATACTGTGGAGGGTGGGCTATGTGATTATTACAATGTATGGAAAATTGTAAGTTTATAATGCAGGTGGACTGTGGGGGCATCATAATGTGTGTGTGGTGGACTGTGGGGGCATCATAATGTGTGTGGGGTGGACTGTGGGGGCATCATGACGTGTGTGGGGTGGACTGTGGGGGCATCATAATGTGTGTGGGGTGGACTGTGGGGGCATCATGACGTGTGTGGGGTAGACTGTGGGGTCATTATAATGTTGTGGAGTGGACTGTGGTGTCATTATAATGAGTGTGGGGTGGACTGTGGGGGCATCATAATGTGTGTGGGGTGGACTGTGGGGGCATCACACTGTGTGTTGGGTGGACTGTGGGGTCATTATAATGTGTGTGGGGTGGACTGTGGAGGCATTATAATGTGTGTGGAGTTGCCTGCGGGGCATCATAATGTGTGTGGGGTGGACTGGTGTCATTATAATGTGTGTGGGGTGGGCTGTGGGGGCATCATAATGTGTGTGGGGTGGACTGTGGGGTCATTATAATGAGTGTGGAGTGGACTGTGGTGTCATTATAATGTGTGTGGGGTGGACTGTGGGGGCATCATAATGTGTGTGGGGTGGACTGTGGGGGCATCACACTGTGTGTTGGGTGGACTGTGGGGTCATTATAATGTGTGTGGGGTGGGCTGTGGGGCATCATAATGTGTGTGGGGTGGACTGTGGGGCATTATAATGTGTGTGGAGTGGACTGTGGTGTCATTATAATGAGTGTGGGGTGGACTGTGGGGGCATCATAATGTGTGTGTGGTGGACTGGGGGCATCATAATGTGTGTGGGGTGGACTGTGGGGGCATCATGACGTGTGTGGGTGGACTGTGGGGGCATCATAATGTGTGTGGGGTGGACTGTGGGGGCATCATGACGTGTGTGGGGTAGACTGTGGGGTCATTATAATGTTGTGGAGTGGACTGTGGTGTCATTATAATGAGTGGGGTGGACTGTGGGGGCATCATAATGTGTGTGGGGTGGACTGTGGGGGCATCACACTGTGTGTTGGGTGGACTGTGGGGTCATTATAATTGTGTGGGGTGGACTGTGGAGGCATTATAATGTGTGTGGAGTTGCCTGCGGGGCATCATAATGTGTGTGGGGTGGACTGGTGTCATTATAATGTGTGTGGGGTGGGCTGTGGGGGCATCATAATGTGTGTGGGGTGGACTGTGGGGTCATTATAATGAGTGTGGAGTGGACTGTGGTGTCATTATAATGTGTGTGGGGTGGACTGTGGGGGCATCATAATGTGTGTGGGGTGGACTGTGGGGGCATCACACTGTGTGTTGGGTGGACTGTGGGGTCATTATAATGTGTGTGGGTGGACTGTGGGGGCATCATAATGTATGTGGGGTGGACTGTGGGGGCATCATAATGTGTGTGGGGTGGACTGTGGGGTCATTATAATGAGTGTGGAGTGGACTGTGGTGTCATTATAATGTGTGTGGGGTGGACTGTGGGGGCATCATAATGTGTGTGGGGTGGACTGTGGGGGCATCACACTGTGTGTTGGGTGGACTGTGGGGTCATTATAATGTGTGTGGGTGGACTGTGGGGGCATCATAATGTATGTGGGGTGGACTGTGGGGGCATCATAATGTGTGTGGGGTGGACTGTGGGGGCATCACACTGTGTGTTGGGTGGACTGTGGGGTCATTATAATGTGTGTTGGGTGGACTCTGGGGTCATTATAATGTGTGTTGGGTGGACTGTGGGGGCATCACACTGTGTGTTGGGTGGACTGTGGGGGCATTATAATGTGTGTGGGTTGGACTATGGTGTCATTATAATGTGTGTGGGGTGGACTGTGGGGGCATCACACTGTGTGTTGGGTGGACTGTGGAGTCATTATAATGTGTGAGGAGTGGACTGTGGGGTCATTATAATGTGTGTGGAGTGGACTGTAGTGTCATTATAATGTGTGTGGGGTGGACTGTGGGGGCATCATAATGTGTGTGGGGTGGACTGTGGGGGCATCACACTGTGTGTTGGGTGGACTGTGGGGGTATCACACTGTGTGTTGGGTGGACTGTAGGGTCATTATAATGTGTGTGGGGTGGACTGTGGGGGTATCACACTGTGTGTTGGGTGGACTGTGGGGTCATTATAATGTGTGTGGGGTGGACTGTGGGGGCATCACACTGTGTTGGGTGGACTGTGGGGTCATTATAATGTGTGTTGGGTGGACTGTGGGGTCATTATAATGTGTGTTGGGTGGACTGTGGGGGCATTATAATGTGTGTGGGGTGGACTGTGGGGGCATTATAATGTGTGTGGGGTGGACTGTGGGGGCATTATAATGTGTGTGGGGTGGACTGTGGGGTCATTATAATGTGTGTTGGGTGGACTGTGGGGGCATTATAATGTGTATGGGGTGGACTGTGGGGGCATTATAATGTGTGTGGGGTGGACTGTGGTGTCATTATAATGTGTGTGGGGTGGACTGTGGGGGCATTATAATGTGTGTGGGGTGGACTGTGGGGCATTATAATGTGTGTGGGGTGGACTGTGGTGTCATTATAATGTGTGTGGGTGGACTGTGGGGGCATCACACTGTGTGTTGGGTGGACTGTGGGGTCATTATAATGTGTGTGGGGTGGACTGTGGGGTCATTATAAGTGTAAGCAGGTGCAGGAATGCAGTAACAGGGATTGCAGAACAATGCTGTATAACAATATTATTTAATTTTAACAAAATAGTAAGGAAATGGTTTCCTCGCAGGAAGTTAATAAACAGTAAACAGTGAACAATGGAAGAAAAAGGGTTAATGAAATAGTCTGTGATTTTAACGGCACTTATGGTGATTTGCTCTGGTCCTCATCCACACACAGTTTGATGGGAGTTGATGTTCCGGCAATGGCCGGCGTGATGTCCTTAGATGCAAATCAACAAATCTCGGTCCAGCTTTTGGCGGCATCGGGCGGTCACCGGTTCTGCCCGCTGAGCCCCTAGTCCATAAATCTGTGCAGCCAATGTGGTGAGTGCTGCAGGCGTCTCTGTCCAACACGTGTGCCGCTGCGCATCTATCAGCAATGGGGGACGCACCTCAGGGTCCTGCCACTGGCACCCGCTCCTGCACGCAAGCACTGCACTCTGCTTATCCAGGTGCACGACACTCTGCACACTCACTGTCTTAATGGAGCGTCCGTGAGCGATGCATGAGCACGACTGCGCACTGTCTCTCACACTGCGGAGCGTGCAGCACACCTGCCTTCGCTCTCACTGCCGGCGGGAAACAGAGACTTCTTTCCCGCACTTCCTGTTCTCTGCCCGGCTTAGCCACGCCCCCTTTCCCCGGGTCATGGGACCTGTCTGGTCCCCTATTCTTTCCCCCCAGCAACACTGAACGCAGCCTTGACAGTTCCGGACACGGCATGACGTAGGTACCCGCAGCCCGGTCTTCCTCCTTACATTAGTGTGGGACTGTGTGGGGGCGTCATCATAATGTGTGTGTGGGTGGACTGTGGGGGCATCATGACTGTGTGTGGGGTGGACTGTGGGGGCATCATAATGTGTGTGGGGTAGACTGTGGGGCATCATAATGTGTGTGTGGAGGGGGCACTGTGTGGGTGCTCATCATAATGTGTGTGGGGTGGACTGTGGGGGCATCAATGATGTGTGTGGTAGGTGGACTGTGGGGGCATATAATGTGTGTGGGGTGGACTGTGGGGCATCATTTATGATGTGGGGTGTGGGTTGTGGACTGTGGGGGCTTATCACACTGTGTGTTGGGTGGACTGTGGGGCTCATTATAATGTGTGTGGGTGGACTGTGGGGTCATTTAGTAAGTGTAAGAAATGGTGTAGGAATGGTAACACGTGTGTTGGTGAACGTGGGGTCATTAAATTTTGTGATGTTTGATTAGGCATAAATGTTGTTGGTGGATGGGTCATTATCTTGCGGAAGTGTTAATGTATAACGTAACTGTGACTAATGTGGGAATAAATGGGTGGTGAACTGTAAATATAATGTTGATTTGGTGACTGGGGCATACAACGTGTATTGGGTGGTGTGGATTTAATGTGCTGTGGGGTCTATTTGGATCACACAGTTGTTTGATGTGGAATGTTGTGGTTCGGGGCATTAATGGCGTGCGTGAGTGACCTTATAGGATGGCAAATTCATACAAATCTCTGGTCCAGCTTTTGGCGGCATCGGGCGGTCGCACGTGTTTATCTGCCCGCTGATGCCCCTAGTCCATAAATCTGTGCAGCCAATGTGGTGATGCTGCAGGGCGTCTCTGTCCATACACGTGTGCCGCTGCGCATCTATCAGCAATGGTGGGACGCACCTCAGGGTCCTGCCACTGTCACCTACGCTCCTGCACGCAAGCACTGCACTCTGTGGATGGCTAGTGGTGGGACTGTGGCATAAAGCAGGGCAGACGAACGATGCAGAACAAGCGTTAACAATTTATTATTAACAAATAAGAATGTCTCCAAAGTTAACATAACGGACAATGAGAAAAGTAAACGATTACCATTAGGTTGCTCTGTCCTCCAACATTAGGATGATGTCGCAAGGCGTGATGTTTAGCAATCAAATTCGTCCATTGCGGCAGGCGTCCCGTCTGCCCGTGAGCCTAGTCTAAATCTTGCGCCAGTGGTGCTGCACGTCTCTTCACACTGTCCGCGCATCTACAGGGACCACCTCAGTCCCATGCACCCTCCTCACCAAGCGCTTGCTTATCCAGGTCACGACACTCTGCACACTCACTGTCTTAATGGAGCTCCGTGAGCGAGCTGAGCACGACTGCGCACTGTCTCTCACACTGCGGAGCGGCAGCACACCTGCTTCGTCTCTGCGGGAAAGAGACTTCTTTCCGCACTCCTGTCTCTGCCCGGCTACACGCCCTTTCCCCGGGTCATGACCTGTCTGTCCTATTTTCCCACAACACTGAACGCAGCCTGACAGTTCCGGACACGGCATGACGTAGTACCGCACCGGTCTTCTCCACTAGGTGACTGTGGGCTCATAATGTGGGTGGACTTGGGCATCAGACGTGTGTGGTGGACTGTGGGGCATATAATGGGGGTAGACGTGGGCATCATATGTGTGTGGTGACTGTGGGCATCATAATGTGTGTGGGGTGACGTGGGCATCATGATGTGTGTGGTGACTGTGGGCATATATGTGGGTGACTGTGGCATATATTGTGGGATGGGCATATGGGTGGGTGGGGCAATTTGTGGTGGCGGGCAAGTTGGTGGACTTGGATCACCTGGTTATGTCAAATGGGGGCTGGTCAACTGTTGGGGATGGTATATTGGGGCTATGGGTGCAGACACCTGATCGTTTAATGGAGGTCTGATGCGGCATGATCACATGGCCTGTCTCATGCGTGAGCGTGCGGCATAACCTGGTTCGGCTGTCACTGTCGGCGGGAATACAAGACTTTTGCGTGCCATCTGTGTGCGCTTAATGCACGGCGGACCTGTTTCCACGGGTCTGGGACCTGTCGGGTCCATTTTTCCAGCAACTGAACCGCGTTGAAGTCGGACTGGCATGCGTAGGTCACCCACCGTTGTCTCGTACATTAGGTGGACTGTGGGCGTCAATAATGTGTGTTGGGTGGACTGTGGGGGCATAAGACTGTGTGTGGGTGGACTGTGGGGGCATTAATGTGTGTGGGGTGACTGTGGGGGCATTCATAATGTGTGTGGGGTGGACTGTGGGGCATATAATGTGTGTGGGGTGGACTGTGGGGCATCTATGAATGTGTGTGGGGTGGACTGTGGGGCATCATAATGTGTGTGGGGTGGACTGTGGGGCATAAATGTGTGTGTTGGGTGGACTGTGGGGCATTATAATGTGTGTGGGGTGGACTGTGGGGGCATCATAATGTGTGTGGGGTGGACTGTGGGGGCATCACACTGTGTGTTGGGTGGACTGGGGGTATACACCTGTGTGTTGGGTGGACTGTGGGGTCATTATAATGTGTGTGGGGTGGACTGTGGGGTATCACACTGTGTGTTGGGTGGACTGTGGGGTCATATAATGTGTGTGGGGTGGACTGTGGGGCATCACACTGTGTTGGTGGACTGTGGGGTCATTATAATGTGTGTTGGGTGGACTGTGGGGTCATTTACATGTGTGTTGGGTGGACTGTGGGGCATTATAATGTGTGTGGGGTGGACTGTGGGGCATTATAATGTGTGTGGGGTGGACTGTGGGGGTATCACACTGTGTGTTGGGTGACTGTGGGGTCATTATAATGTGTGTGGGGTGGACTGTGGGGCATCACACTGTGTGTTGGGTGGACTGTGGGGTCATTATAATGTGTGTTGGGTGGACTGTGGGGTCATTATAATGTGTGTTGGGTGGACTGTGGGGGCATTATAATGTGTGTGGGGTGAACTGTGGGGGCATTATAATGTGCGTGGGGTGGACTGGGGGGCATTATAATGTGTGTGGGGTGGACTGTGGTGTCATTATAATGTGTGTGGGGTGGACTGTGGGGGCATCACACTGTGTGTTGGGTGGACTGTGGGGTCATTATAATGTGTGTTGGGTGGACTGTAGGGTCATTATAATGTGTGTTGGGTGAACTGTGGGGGCATTATAATGTGTGTGGGGTGGACTGTGGGGGCATTATAATGTGTGTGGGGTGGACTGTGGGGGCATTATAATGTGTGTGGGGTGGACTGTGGTGTCATTATAATGTGTGTGGGGTGGACTGTGGGGCATCACACTGTGTGTTGGGTGGACTGTGGGGTCATTATAATGTGTGTGGGGTGGACTGTGGGGTCATTATAAGTGTAAGCAGGTGCAGGAATGCAGTAACAGGGATTGCAGAACAATGCTGTATAACAATATTATTTAATTTTAACAAAATAGTAAGGAAATGGTTTCCTCGCAGGAAGTTAATAAACAGTAAACAGTGAACAATGGAAGAAAAAGGGTTAATGAAATAGTCTGTGATTTTAACGGCACTTATGGTGATTTGCTCTGGTCCTCATCCACACACAGTTTGATGGGAGTTGATGTTCCGGCAATGGCCGGCGTGATGTCCTTAGATGCAAATCAACAAATCTCGGTCCAGCTTTTGGCGGCATCGGGCGGTCACCGGTTCTGCCCGCTGAGCCCCTAGTCCATAAATCTGTGCAGCCAATGTGGTGAGTGCTGCAGGCGTCTCTGTCCAACACGTGTGCCGCTGCGCATCTATCAGCAATGGGGGACGCACCTCAGGGTCCTGCCACTGGCACCCGCTCCTGCACGCAAGCACTGCACTCTGCTTATCCAGGTGCACGACACTCTGCACACTCACTGTCTTAATGGAGCGTCCGTGAGCGATGCATGAGCACGACTGCGCACTGTCTCTCACACTGCGGAGCGTGCAGCACACCTGCCTTCGCTCTCACTGCCGGCGGGAAACAGAGACTTCTTTCCCGCACTTCCTGTTCTCTGCCCGGCTTAGCCACGCCCCCTTTCCCCGGGTCATGGGACCTGTCTGGTCCCCTATTCTTTCCCCCCAGCAACACTGAACGCAGCCTTGACAGTTCCGGACACGGCATGACGTAGGTACCCGCAGCCCGGTCTTCCTCCTTACATTAGGTGGACTGTGGGGGCGTCATAATGTGTGTGGGGTGGACTGTGGGGGCATCATGACGTGTGTGGGGTGGACTGTGGGGGCATCATGATGTGTGTGGGGTGGACTGTGGGGGCATCATAATGTGTGTGGGGTGGACTGTGGGGGCGTCATAATGTGTGTGGGGTGGACTGTGGGGGCATCATAATGTGTGTGGGGTGGACTGTGGGGGCATCATAATGTGTGTGGGGTGGACTGTGGGGGCATCATGACTTGTGTGTGGGGTGGACTGTGGGGGCATCATAATGTGTGTGGGGTAGACTGTGGGGGCATCATGATGTGTGTGAGGTGGACTGTGGGGGCATCATAATGTGTGTGGGGTGGACTGTGGGGGCATCATAATGTGTGTGGGGTGGACTGTGGGGGCATCATGACTTGTGTGTGGGGTGGACTGTGGGGGCATCATAATGTGTGTGGGGTAGACTGTGGGGGCATCATAATGTGTGTGGGGTGGACTGTGGGGGCATCATAATGTGTGTGGGGTGGACTGTGGGGGCATCATGATGTGTGTGGGGTGTACTGTGGGGGCATCATAATGTGTGTGGGGTGGTGGACTGTGGGGTCATCATACTGTGTGTGGGGTGGACTGTGGAGTCATCACACTGTGTGTGGGGTGGACTGTGGGGCATTATAATGTGTGTTAGATGCACTGTGGGGGCATGATGACGTGTGTGGGGTGGACTGTGGAGGCATCATGATGTGTGTGGGGTGGACTGTGGGGGCATCATGACGTGTGTGGGGTGGACTGTGGAGGCATCATGACGTGTGTGGGGTGGACTGTGGGGGCATCATGATTGAAGTATTTTTTTACTTAGTTACAAAGGTTGATAAAAGACTCAGGTTCATCAAGTTCAACCTTTTGGGGCATCGTATTTAATTTGGCCATAGAAGCTTTATTATAGTGGGTGAAAACACTAAGGGGTTCCAATAGGGGCAAAATTACTAAATGCAACAAAATACATCCCTCTTACATTGCTAGATTTGCCCTTCTTTCACTGCTCCTCTGAGCAATGACCCCACCAATCCGTTCTTTTGTATGTCAGGAAAGGGGTCCCCAATGATGACTTTTTCTATTGGGTCCCACGACATCATCATACACCCCTGTTGTTGGGTGAGCACACCAGCACTCCTTGGCCTCCCTGCAATGCGATTGTGGGGTGCTGATGGTTTACCATGGCAGCCGGAAGCCTGCAGCAGTCAGAGTTGACGTATTTTGGCTGCTGCACTTCCTCTAATGAGAGCAATAAATAGCGATGAAAACATTGTACAAAAATAACCCTGTCATCTTGATGCAAAAATAAACATGCCCTCACAGTCCACTGATGAAAAATAGAAGAGTCACGGGGCTCAGAAACGAGTGACACAAAGTTTTTAATCACTAAAATATATATATATAAAAAAACCTTATAATCTTTGTAATTGTACCGACCTCAAAATCCTTGTTGTCAGCTCATTTTTACTGAACAATAAACATTGTAAAAACAAAACCCTAAAAACAATGGCGGAAATGTTTATTTTATTTTACCAATTCTCTCCACTTGGACTTTTCTTTCTCATTTTTCTTGTACATTATATCGTAAAATAACTGGTGTCATTCAAAACTACAACTTGTCCCGCAAAAATCAAACCCTCAATGGGGACAGAAAAATAAAAAAAACGTTATAGTTCCTGGAAGATGGAGTGGCAAAAAACGAAAGAGCAACTAGAAAAATATCACCCAGTCATGAAGGGGTTAAACAGTCCCCTTCATTGGAGGAGACTGCACCTTTGGGTCGTGCTCCCCCTACACCCGTCTACCCTAATGTCATACCCCAAGAAAGCTTTCTAATTATATTCATTAGTGTAAAAAATGACTGTGAAATCCTCTTGTGTTTCTCTTCCGACTCTCATTACGAATGTATAAAAAATAAAGTATCTGCAGCAAAAGAAACAATTTTAAAGCTTCTAGAATATCTGTCTGATTGTGACTTATTAAATAAAGCTTCGTATTAGCAATATACAATGTATCCGCAGGCGCGTGATCTCGTCCTTACATCTGGACGTAACTGGATTTGTATTCCTGTTTCATTACTTCTTGTATCATTACTTTATATTATCGGCTCGCAGGCAAAGAGAATCGCTGTCTTAAAATTGCACATTTTTATCTTAGACGTCCTCGGAGACCCCTGATAACAACGAGCGCAGGATAGGATCAGAAGAATATGTGGTGGTATACCAATATTTCTAATTCATGGTCTGTAAATTGCGTTTTTATAGAAAACATAGAATATTCCTAGATGGAGGACTGTGTCACCACGCTGCTTGCACTTTATATTTCTGTGACTTTCCCTATTGTAAGAGATGTGATTAAATTGCAGCATGTCCGGTATACCGCATGTGAATAAACCCTATAATAGAGCTGCAGCTGCAGGTAGGTCCGAGCTAACACCTTCCATGTGTCATTTATAACAGTCATGTCTTACCTGAAAGAGGAGCCAGTTGATAAGATAAACTGCCTATGACCATCACAATGAGGACCCCTGAGCCAAATCCCCTAAGGTTGTCTTATTTCTGCAGTCCCTGCTTGTGGAGCTGCAAGTTCAGAGCTCAGTGGGTGTTCCCTGTAAAGTTACACTCTCTTTTCTCAATGATTTATGTGCATTCATGTCTCTTCTTCCACCTAAACCTTCCAGATAGATATGGTTTGCACTGGAAACTCCAGAAGTTTTTGAATATTGCCCATATTGTCGAGGCTGAATACTCTGATCCAATATCTATAAATGCTGGTTGATCTTTGAGGCTTGGCGATATGAGATTTGAATGGCAGGATCCTTCTACGTTTTGCTCGGTCACATCCTGGTTCACCACAAGGAGCAGACCTCCTCTTTTCTTGGGTCTTCCTGTTATGTCCTCACTCCAGTTCAGTCCTTAGATACGCTGACCGACACAGCATGAAGTTCCACTGCATTTTTAACACCTCCCCCAGATACGTGAAAAAGCCATACCTAAAATATTGATCCATAAAGGGAGTATGTGGCCCAATCAGAGTGACCATCCCAAAAGGACCAAACATAGGGACCTATCAAAAAGACCATGTAATAACTAGGTCAATACCTTTGCATCACCCTGTCACATCTAAGCATTGCCATCCCATCCGAGCATTACCATCCCTTCCGAGCATCACCATATCCCTTCCAAGCATCACCATCCCATCCAAACATCAATATCCCATCCAAGCATCGCCATCCCATCCAAGCATCAATATCCCATCAGAGCACCACCATCCCATCCAAGCATCAATATCCCATCCAAGCATCGCTATCCCTTCCGAGCATCGCCATCCCATCTAAGCATCAATATCCCATCCAAGCATCGCCATCCCTTCCGAGCATTACCATCCCATCCGAGCATCGCCATCCCATCCAAGCATCATCATCCCATCCAAGCATCGCCATCCCATCCGAGCATCGCCATCCCATCCAAGCATCATCATCCCATCCAAGCATCGCCATCCCATCCGAGCATCGCCATCCCTTCCGAGCATCACCATCCCATCCGAGCATCATCATCCCATCCAAGCATCGCCATCCCATCCTAGCATCGCCATCCCTTCCGAGCATCATCATCCCATCCAAGCATCGCCATCCCATCCAAGCATCGCCATCCCTTCCGAGCATCACCATCCCATCCGAGCATCGCCATCCCATCCAAGCATCATCATCCCATCCAAGCATCGCCATCCCATCCGAGCATCGCCATCCCATCCAAGCATCATCATCCCATCCAAGCATCGCCATCCCATCCGAGCATCGCCATCCCATCCGAGCATCGCCATCCCATCCAAGCATCGCCATCCCATCCAAGCATGCCATCCCATCGAGCATCGCCATCCCATCCGAGCATCACCATCCCATCCGAGCATCGCCATCCCATCCAGCATCCGCATACCATCCCATCCGAGCATCCATCCCATGAGCATCGCCTTCCCGCATCCATCCCCGTCTCCATCCATCGGCATCGCCATCCATCCAAGCATCGCCATCCCATACCAAGCATTGCCATCCCATCGAGTATCTCCATCCCATCCTAAGCATCGCCATCCCATCCGAGCATCACCATCCCATCCGAGCATCGCCATCCCATCCAAGCATCGCCATCACATCCAAGCATCGCATCCCATCCAGAGCATCGCCATCCCATCCAAGCATCATATACCGTACGCATCACGAGCATCGCCATCTCATACAGCATCACCATCCCATCCAAGCATCGCCATCCATCCGAGCATCGCCATCCCATCCAAGCATCGCCATCCCATCCGAGCATCGCCATCCCATCCAAGCCATCGCCATCCCATCCAAGCATTGCATCCCATCCAACCATCCCATCCATCGAGCATCGCCATCCTTTCCGAGCATCAATTCCCATCCAAGCATCGCCATCCCATCCAAGCATCAATATTCCATCAAGCATCCCATCCCATCCAAGCATAGCCATCCCATCCAAGTATCGCCATCCCAACCAAGCATCGCCATCCCAAACATGTCACCCTTAAAAGGAACTATGGCTAAAAGTCTGGGGATAGAGAAAATGATCGAGAGATCATGAACTATGTAACAATGCATTATCACGGTACACCACATCCTGAACCCCTATGCAGGCTTGGACTTGCCAACAGGAGAGCAGGAGAATCCTCTGGTGGGCCGCTCTGCAGGAATAGGCCACCACCCACTTATATGAGCAGTACTTGGCACAATACACTTGATTCACTGTATACAGGCAGCATCTTATTCATTTAACAATCAACTCAGTTTTTTGCTATAGAATTTTGTAAATGAGAATAAAGTCATATTTGCATGTAGCTGAAAAGTGGGGCCATGGAGTTGATGTTACTGGTGGGCCCTTAGCACCCCGGTCCACCCCTATGTGAACGTTCCCTTCATGCCGCTGTATAAAGGCTCAAGAGTTCGGCGTGTTTGTTTTCGTACTCAGACGGTTCATCCACAGAATGACCGGGACACATCATCGCGTTCTACAACTCGTCTACCGCTCACAGTTCACTCTGTTAAGTGTTGATAGGGCAAATTCCATTCCTAAATTGCTCCTCGGCATTAATCTTTGTGCCAAGCATTTGCACACATTACAGACACATTTTGTGTCATTTTTGTGAAAAGCAATTTCTGAGGACACGCTTGTTTTGCTTACTCTGCATGTAGATAAATGGCGACTTTAATCATCTTCTAAATCAATCAAGAAACAGAAATTCTTAGCTACAGCGACTTCCAAATGTAATTTATGGGAGAGCAAGAATGAAAAGGTGTCGCTGTAGATATACAATATATTTATATTTCATGTTTTGCATTTTTTTATTAGAATGGCAGCTCAGACTTTTCCTCCAAAAGGGAAACATTACATTTCACATTTGTAACAACAATTGCCACATTAACAAAAGTCACCATCGATTCCGCATATAAAACTTTTTCTGATCTAGTTCAGTTCACACAGCTGCATCGCTCGCTACAATGTATCAGATCTCTCTTAGGTCAGTTTCACACGTCCAGATATTTCCGGTACCAGTAAACACGGTGCCGGAGATATCCGTGTCCGTGTAAATACATTGTATATCCACGTGGCGCACGTGTGCCGCATCAGGACCACACGGACGGCACAGACGGCTACAGTAAGCGCTGTCCCCTGCCTGTGGTGCTGAAGCTGCTTGTCATTATTCTCCCTGCCAGCAACAGCGAGAAGGGAGAATAAATGAAAGAAAACCCAAAGTGGTCCCCCTTAGTTTTGGAACCAACCCAGAAAAACTATACAGCTGCGTGCTGCTATTCTCAGGCTGGTAAGAGGCCATGATTATGGGCCCCCACAGCCTAAAAACAGCAGCCCTCAGCTGCCCAGAAAAGGCACATCTATTAGATGTGCCTATTCTGGAGTTTTGTCTGGTTCTTCCCACTTGCCCTGTAGAGGTGGCAAGTGGGGTTAATAAGGGGTTAATGTCATCTTTCTATTGTAAGGTGACATTAAACCAGGCTTAGTAATGAAGAGGTGTCAATAATACTATACATCCTATAATAAATAAAGGGTTATATAAACACACACAATAAGAATAAAGTCTTTTAATGAATGAATACACTACACAGTTTTTAAATCTTTATTACACTGCCATTCCTTTATCCAAGCCCTCAATCTCCAGTAAAAAATATAAAATAAAAAAGCAACAATATCCCATACCTGTTCGCCGTACAGTCAAGTTCCACGGCGTAAATCCATCTCGGGGTTAATCAGTTTACAGACAGAGCTCTGCTAATGCAGCCGCTCTGACTGTAAACTTCTGGGGAATGACTGGAAACAGCGCGCACAGGCTCAGTGACTGGGGGTGACATCACTGACTCTGTGCTCGCTGACGGCTGAACTCCTGTGACCTCAGCACCGTCATTTTCCCACGGTGCTGAGGTTACGGGAGTTCAGCTGTCAGCGAGCGCAGGCTGTGACGTCACCCCCAGTCACTGAACCTGTGCGCGCTGCTTTCATTCATTCCCAGTAGTTTACAGTCAGAGCAGCTGCATTAGCAGAGCTCCAGCTGTAAACTGATTAATGGATTACACCGTGGGACTTGACTGTACGGCGGACGGTATGGGATATTGTTGCTTTTTTATTTTAGATTTTTTACTGGAGATCGAGGGCATCGATAAAGGAATGGCAGTATAATAAAGATTTAAAACTGTGTAGTGTATTCATTAATTAAAGACTTTATTCTTAAGGGTATGCCACACTAAACAATATCGCTAACGGGATCGCTAAAAAACGTCACTATTTAGCGATCCCGTTAGCGATGTTGTTCAGTGCGGCAGCTTCCAGCGACGAGCTTCCTGCTGTGATCTCGCTCGTCGCTGGAATCGTTCCGGACCCTATTTATCGCCGGCGCTCCGCTGGGTAAGTATCTAATCGCTGTGTGGCACCTTTTCTTAGCGATTTAGCGGTACTTTTGTACCGCTAAAGTCGTTAAGAAGATCGCTAACGGCGATAGCGTCGTTAACTATATCGCTAAATGTGGCCGCATTTAGCGATATAGAAACAATCCCGCTAGCGATCGCATTAGTATGCGTCGTTATCGTGATCGCTAGCAGATTGTTTAGTGTGGCAGTACCTTTATTGTGTGTGCTTATTTAATCCTTTATTTACTATAGGATTAGTAATGAATTGGTGTCTTATTGACACCTCATCATTACTAAGCCTGGCTTAATGTCACCTTACAATAGCAAGGTGGCATTAAACCTTTATTAACCCCACTTGCCACCACTACAGGGCAAGTGGGAAGAACCCAACAAAGCTCCAGAATAGGCACATCTAATAGATGCGCCTTTTCTGGGCAGCTTGGGGCTGCTGTTTTTAGGCTGGGGGGTCCATAATCATGGCCCCTTACCAGCCTGAGAATAGCAGCCAGCAGCTGTATAGTTTTGCCGAGTTGGTTCCAAAACTAAGGGGGACCCAACGTCGGGTTTTCTTTCATTTATTCTCCCTGCTCGCTGTTGCCGGCAGAGCAGGGAGAATAATGACAAGCAGCTTGAGCACCACAGGCAGAGGACAGCGCTTACTGTAGCGCTTCTTCCCCTGCGCCCGTCCATGTGCACGGAGGACAGTGTGAACAGTTCTCCGTGTGCATGTGTGCGGGACGTTTTGGGTCCGTGGTGCCAGAGAAAAACGGACATGTCAGCGTATTTTGCACACGGACACATGGTCCGTGAAAACACGCTGACATGTGCATAGACCCATTCATTTGAATGGTTCTACGTGTGTCAGTGTCTCCGGTACGTGAGAAAACTGTTACTACACGTACCGGAGCCACTGACGTGTGAAAGAGGCCTTACCAGCAGCTGCAGTATGATTAAATGGTTATTCCTAAAATATTAAGTCATTCCATATCCTTAGGATCCTGATCTCTGGGATCCATTTAACTTGCGCTTACCGGAAACTCGTCACTAATCCCGCCCATCGGTGACCCTGTCACATGATCACGGGTCACCAATGGCTCAGCATGACAACCAGACCTCTATGGTTGTCATTGCCAGATTGCTATGAGCTCCCCCTGGTGGTTGGCACTCATAGCAAATGATCAAATTAGCATTTTTGATCATCCCCTGTATGTAACAGAGCCGATCAGAGAACTGCAGCTTCTAGTCTCCAATGGAGACTATTAAAGCATGCAAAAAGTTTTAAAAAAGTTTTTAAAAATATAAAAAAAGTATAAAAGTTCAAATCACCCTCTTTCACCCCATTCAAAATAAAATAAAAAAATCAAATATACACATATTTGGTATCGACGCTTTCAGAATCACCCAATATATCAATTGAAAAAAAATTAACCTGATTGCTAAATGGCGTAATGAGAAAAAAATTCAAAAACATCCGAATTAAGCTTTTTTGTTTGCAGCTACATTGCAATAAAATGCAATAATGGGCAATAAAAAGATTGTATCTGCACCAAAATGGTGTCAATAAAAACGTCAGCTCCGCAGGCAAAAAATAAGCCCTCACCCAGCCCTAGATCATGAAAAATGGAGACACTAAGATTCTCAGAAAATGTGCATCCACATTCCTCATGGGTGGAGGTCTAAGTGTGCAGATGCAGCGGCATTCCTCATGGGTGGAGTTATAAGTGTTAGTTACTCTGTGCAGTTACTCTGTAGGGCCTATTAGGCACATACTGTATTTTGCTATATTTATTTTAATTATATTGTTGCCCTTTTTGAACAATTTTTAACTTTGTCTATTGAAAGTTACATTTTAGGATCTGAGTTTTTACTTTTTGTTTTTTTCTTTTGTGTAGGATCCTGCGGGATCCATTCTTGGTTTTTCGAGTTATAAGTGTGCAGATGCAGCGGCTTTCCTCATGGGTGGAGTTATAAATGTGCAAATGCAATAGCTTTCCTCATGGGTGGAGTTATGTGTACAGATGCAATAGCTTTCCTCATGGGTGGAGTTATAAGTGTGCAGATGCCGCAGCTTTCCTCATGGGTGGAGTTATAAGTGTGCAGATGCAGCGGCTTTCCTCATGGGTGGAGTTATAAGTGTGCAGATGCAGCGTCATTCCTCATGGGTGGAGTTATAAGTGTGCAGATGCAGCGGCTTTCCTCATGGGTGGAGTTATAAGTGTGCAGATGCAGCGTCATTCCTCATGGGTGGAGTTATAAGTGTGCAGATGCAGCGGCTTTCCTCATGGGTGGAGTTATAAGTGTGCAGATGCAGCGTCATTCCTCATGGGTGGAGTTATAAGTGTGCAGATGCAGCGTCATTCCTCATGGGTGGAGTTATAAGTGTGCAGATGCAGCGGCTTTCCTCATGGGTGGAGTTATAAGTGTGCAGATGCAGCGTCATTCCTCATGGGTGGAGTTATAAGTGTGCAGATGCAGCGGCTTTCCTCATGGGTGGAGTTATAAGTGTGCAGATGCAGCAGCTTTCCTCATGGGTGGAGTTATAAGTGTGCAGATACAGCGGCATTCCTCATGGGTGGAGTTATAAGTGTGCAGATGCAGCGGCTTTCCTCATGGGTGGAGTTATAAGTGTGCAGATGCAGCGGCTTTCCTCATGGGTGGAGTTATAAGTGTGCAGATGCAGCGGCTTTCCTCATGGGTGGAGTTATAAGTGTGCAGATACAGCGGCATTCCTCATGGGTGGAGTTATAAGTGTGCAGATGCAGCGGCTTTCCTCATGGGTGGAGTTATAAGTGTGCAGATGCAGCGGCTTTCCTCATGGGTGGAGTTATAAGTGTGCAGATGCAGCGGCATTCCTCATGGGTGGAGTTATAAGTGTGCAGATGCAGCGGCTTTCCTCATGGGTGGAGTTATAAGTGTGCAGATGCAGCGGCTTTCCTCATGGGTGGAGTTATAAGTGTGCAGATGCAGCGGCTTTCCTCATGGGTGGAGTTATAAGTGTGCAGATGCAGCGGCTTTCCTCATGGGTGGAGTTATAAGTGTGCAGATGCAGCGGCTTTCCTCATGGGTGGAGTTATAAGTGTGCAGATGCAGCGGCTTTCCTCATGGGTGGAGTTATGTGTGCAGATGCAGCGGCTTTCCTCATGGGTGGAGTTATAAGTGTGCAGATGCAGCGGCATTCCTCATGGGTGGAACTAGAGGTGTGAAGATAGAACAGTGGCTCTAAGATCTGATACCTGGGGATCTCCACAGGCACCTCTCAAGGAGGAATACCACTAGTATATTTTGCATAAGAGCTTACTGACACTCTGTCAGTTTTCATTGACCCCGGATGGATGAGTTGACATGAGCACACTCACATATCAGCAATGAAATCCCATGTCTACGTTCATGGCAGAATTTCAACGCAGGAAATCTGCAAAGCGGTAGAAAGTGTACAATAATGAAAATTAACCTTAAAAAGTGAATAATTTGTTAAAATAAACCACAATCATCTACATCAAACAATGTCCCCTCCCTGGCCGCCATCATTATTGGTTCTCCTGGAATATTCCTATAAGAGGAGCCATTATCCATCGCTTTACCACTTCTTGGTTAGGGCTGAAGGCCGATACATTGAGTGGGCATAATCTACTACGAAGCTTATCTCTCCCTGGCAGAGCGCGCCACTAATGGATTTCTAGCGCAGATTTGTTTGAGCAGCTCGGATTAGAAACCACATCTCAAAATTCGTAACTTGAGAATGTAGGAAGCGATTGTCACCACTTTACCTTCCCGGAAATGAACGATGCCGCTGTAAAGCTCTGAGCTTTCATTACCTACATGAGTCCCTGTTTTATCTGAACGATGCAAAAAAAATCTGCAAAAATGTTGACAAAGAAGCAAAATTTAAAGGATTGTATGACCGTAACCAGAGCACTGTGATGTCTGCAGACGAGGCTGAGACTTTCCTCTACTTTATTGCTAATGGTTTGTTGAGTTTCTTTGTTCCAGCCAAATAATATGAGCCGCTCGAATCAAAGACTTGGGATTACCCTAGAAAAATAGAGTAGAGTCCCTCCGTATCCCAGACCCATTTTTAGCGAGAGAAAAGACCCCGGAGGACACATTGGATCCACTGAAATTCACAGATGACCTATTGCACTGCAGGACTCCATTAGGGTCCAGAAAATATACTACAATTTTGCTTATTTTTATTATGTGAAAAATATCTTTAATTTGCTAAAATGTAAAACCCCTTTGATTGAAAACTTTGCCAGAGGCAGAATTAGACCTCAGACCTCCAGGTAACTGGATATCCTTCTCTCCAGCACTAACAACACTGGCACTATCATAGTGCATACCGGACCCCGATATATGCATTGCTTACTATCATTTGTGTTGCGGGAGTACTGATGTTTAAGTCCACCCAGGAATATACCTGATCCTCTGGGGAACCTCCCTGATCCGCCTAGAATGGCAACTATTACATAAACTACCCTGCCCTCTCCATTCTCCCCTACTGGCATGAAACTACTGCTTCTCTCCGTTACACCTCTCAGGTAATTCCTCTCTGCAGCGCACAGTGGGGAGACCTGGGCTTGCCCTTGTTTCCCCTGCACTCCATGTGGCTTCAGCCACACCATGAGTTCACTTCCTGCCGCCAGTATCCTATATAACCTAGTATCAGCAGCAGTGACCCTAGTGGCCAGAGTCTATTACAACATCAGAAATTAAATGGAGGCCATGCGGTTCCTTACATGCTACATCTTCACGCCCCTTTATGTTTGGATACAGAGGTTTGGGCTCCATATTCGATGTGAGATTAAGAAACCTCAATGATTTTGTGTATGAGGACGTTAATCATCCCAGACTGCTGCAGAGCTCTAAAAAGTCTCATCCCAGAATTATCCCAGCTCCCTGCCTGTTTTAATATTTTCTCCGCTCTTATCATGGATTAGTTTTATTGCAAAGTTTTTGACACATTTTTATTTGCCTCTGATGAGTTTTCTTCTATAATCTTCGCTTTGTATTTTTATATTACGGGATTATCCATAAAAGAACAATATTCGGCTCCTTGGAGATTCTTTTTTTAATATCTGCAGGGCTAATACAGCGGGATGTGGAGGATGTGAGATGGGTAGCAGCTGACGTAATCTGACAGTATCTGCAGCTCTCAATTACAGACCGCGCTGACACCCTGATACCAGTCGTAAGGGGCTCAGATCCAGGTGATGCTCCCAGCCCTGGTCCAGCGCATTTCTACCGCGTTTTTCCTTATTAATAAAAATGGGGAAAAAACAGCATTTAATGTTATATGTGGATTTTTATGATTTTTCCATTTTTTGGGGGGGATGATCTAAATTTTAAACCTTTTGGATGCCACAGTTAATAAGTTTCTGCACCATACAAGATGTTCCCGGGCTTCGGGCTTGTCCCTAGGTTGTATTATGGGTCCGTGGCACACTGAGATCCACACCGGTGCCAATGCAAATCTCTGGACCCCCGATATTGTAGAGAGACTCCACAGTTCTGTAATATGGTTGAGATGATGCAACCTCTATACTACAATGTCCTATTGGTAAAGTCCAGGGAGGACAGGACGACTTCAGTAGGGGGTGGAATAAGGTTTCTTCAGGCTGGTCATAAAGTGCCGAGAGCGCCAGCGATCAGCTGTATTCTGTCTGACAGTGCCCCCGCAGGCAAAATGAAGCGTTACACTTAGAGGTGAGCGAATCGATTCAAAACTTGACAAATTTGCTACAAATTGAAAAAAAAATTGCATTCACCAGAATTCAGGAAAAGAATGGACGGACGCTATTTTTCTGAAGTCTTTTTAGAGCAAAGTAGGGGTTAAAAATAACATATCACACTCGCCCCTCACCTGTCACTGTGTTCGCAGCTTCCTGACCGGTCATCCACTCACTTCCTCTTGTCTTCTGATTCGTAGATCTCCGGCACATCCTCCAATGGCTGTGCAGTACTCAGGTCATTGACATTTATGACATGCAATCAGCTTAAAAATTAGAAAATAGATTCCCAGGACACTGGCCAAGCGGCCATGTCAGTAGTCTGTGGCGTTAGCTGTGCCATCTGCAACTGCCGACATTCCCGACTCTTTTTCAGATGTCATCGTTGTGGTATGAATCATGCGTGAGTTTTCACTAGGCATACTAATGAGATGTGCCAGGGATGATGTCATAGAAAACTTAAAGTCCCCTAAGGCCACTCCAGTAAGGGGCCATTCATCCCCTCTCCTCCTCTCTCACACAGAAGTGCAGTGGGAGAAAGAGTTTACAATCTACAAACCTGTTTTGATAATAGGACCCAATGTTTAACATATGGGAAGAAAGTAAACTATGTATAGCTAGGCGTGTGGAAACCAAGTAAGATAGGAAGAGTTAACCATTTCAGTTCCCATTGAAGCCAAGACTCCCTACAGAGTGCAGGTAATTAGAAAGGAAAGATCTTTTCTAAAGGGTATGCCACACTGAACAATATCGCTAACGGGATCGCTAAAAAACGTCACTATTTAGCGATCCCGTTAGCGATGTTGTTCAGTGCGGCATCTGCCAGCGACGAGCTTCCTGCTGTGATCTCGCTCGTCGCTGGAATTGTTCCGGACCCTATTTTCTCGTCGGCGCTCCCGCTGGGTAAGTATATATCGCTAGTGTGGCACCTTTTCTTAGCGATTTAGCGGTACTTTTGTACCGCTAAAGTCGTTAAGAAGATCGCTAACGGCGATAGCGTCGTTAACTATATCGCTAAATGTAGCCGCACTTAGCGATATAGAAACAATCCCGCTAGCGATCGCATTAGTATGCGTCGTTATCGTGATCGCTAGCGGGATTGTTTAGTGTGGCAGTACCTTAAGGTCCAGATAACAAAGGGGACATGTGTTTACACATAGATAGAGAAGTGGAGAAGTCTCCTTTGTCCCCAGGAAATACATCCTGAGTTGAAAGAAAATTTTTGTTCCCTTCATGGAAAATGTTACACTTGCAACTACTGTAGACACTGGGATACCAGTGGAAAGTTGTGAATATTGGGGT
Source organism: Oophaga sylvatica (assembly GCA_033576555.1). NCBI lineage: Eukaryota > Metazoa > Chordata > Amphibia > Anura > Dendrobatidae > Oophaga > Oophaga sylvatica. Next base: position 53,569 of record JARQOD010001233.1, read on the forward strand.
TTGTATAAATCCGATATTGATGGGTATTGATGCCACTTTGACCCATATGAGAAGACCATTACTAATAAAGACTTGCAATAATTGAGGACCATTAAACCTTTGCATTGGGGTCCACAAACTTCAAATTATGCCACTGCTGGCAAGGACAAGTGAAGAGCAAGGGGAGCGCAATCATTGATTATTTTTTAACCCCTTCGCAGGCCTCCATCTGTTATGCTTTGGTGTCTGTATAATGTATTGTATCTCTTTTACCAGCAATTAGGGCGAATTTGATTTGCATTGAATACATTTTACACAAATTAAATTTCCAAGAGGGATTAAAGTTAATCTACTAAATTTGAATTTGGGGCGATTAGCTAATCTCTAACTACACATGAAGGAGGGGGTCTGTATCATGCCGGACAGAACAAGTCCTCCGAAGTGAGAGACTCTCTGGCCAAGAGATGAGAATACCGGACAGAGGACAGCACTTTATAAACTCAGAGCCCTAATTGTGTCACTAATTCGCTTTCAGAGCTGCACAACCCCTTTAATAAATATTTGTTGTTGCATATTAACGTTAAAAAAGGAAGTAAAGTAGAACTGATAAGAATGTAGCACATCAGAAACGTCACAAGTTTAGATCCAGGTGCTGAACACTCATAAATCCGCACATTAATAAGTCGATAAGTCACAGTCTTGCTCCTAATGGAGCAGTGAGATAAGTTACGGTCCGCCCGATGGAGGACTGGATCAGTGAATATGTGAACCATATCGAATTCTCACACTTGTTAATCCTGAGTAAATACCATTAAGTGTTCTAAGCCAAACAGCTGCAAGGAATGTCACCCGATAGAGCGGCGGCGGTCATATCTGCGACAGTACCGGAATACAAACAGGACGGAATACTGAACTAGGGCTTCATCAATATTCCTGCCGTCCGACAGATAAACCTTTATGTGGCTGCAAACTCAACATTGGCATATTGGGGATACTCAATAACGATCATTACTTCTATCATAGGACACAACCAATCAAATCAAATCATTCAACCTCTGAATTGTCCTGTCTGCATGTATGCACTGCATTCATTGTCAGCAAGCAGCTGAATGGTACAATCCACACCTCTGCTGGCTGTCTTTTCTGCTGCAATATATCCCAATGGTAATCAAATCATTCAACCTCTGAATTGTCCTGTCTGCTGTTGTGAATAGGCTGGAAATGAGTTCTGAGCAGAAGCTCCCTCTGGTGGTTACAAACGGTACTGGAATGTCCAGTGAAGATTGTGAGGATTGGGAATCAGGTGTTACTGACTGGTCTTATATAAGGGAGTCACCTTCCCATCAGGGTTGCCAGTGATCAATTGTTCTGGTCTCAATCCTTGATTCCTGTTTCCTTTGTAGCCTGCTGTGTCATGTCTGCTAACAGATAAGACATTTTCTTCTTTTTGTTTTTGTGCTTGATTTTTGCATTTTGTCCTGCACTTCTGTGGGGGCCTGCCGGGTCCCCTCTGGGGGCTTTTGCCCTCTCAGTTCAGTTCAGCCACTGATGTTTGTACATTTGCTTTTTCCAGTTTTTTCAGTGGCTGCTGTTTTGTTTTTGGTTACACCAGAGAACTAATTTAGGTGGTTGAGGTCGTGTGATCTCAGGTGTTTTGAAATTAGTAGAGTTGGTGCTTTTCAGGGTTTTCTGGGATTGCAGTAAGTCCCCTTCCTATCCTTTTCTATTTAGTAAGTTTGGGCCCAGCGTTTGCTCATACTATTTTCTGTCTGTGTCAGTATTTCTTCTTGTCTAACCGCCATTACATGTTTGGGGGCTTTCTGTGTTCTTTGGGGATCTGCTCCGGGGCAGATAGCTTTCCTCTTTCTATCTTTAGGTGTAGTTAGTTTCTCAGGCTGTGACGAGGCGTCTAGGACCAACGTAGGAACGCTCCACGGCTGCCTCTAGTTGTGGTGGTTAGTCAGGGTACTGCAATCTCATAGTTTCCAACTTCTCTGGTGTATTTCCTTTTTTGCCTGCTCTCCTCAGCTACCAAATCATAACAGTCTGCATGTATGCACTGCATTCATTGTCAGCAAGCAGCTGAATGGTACAATCCCCACCTCTGCTGGCTGTCTTTTCTGCTGCAATATATCCCAATGGTAATCAAATCATTCAACCTCTGAATTGTCCTTCTGCATGTATGCCTGCATTCATTGTCAGCAGCAGCTGAATGGGACAACCCACTTCTGCTCTTTTCTGTGCATAATCCAATGGTAATCAATCATTCAACCTCTGAATGTCCTGTCTGCATGTATGCACTGCATTCATGTCACAAGCAGCTGAATGACAATCCCCACCTGCTGGGTGTCTTTTCTGCTGCAATACATCCCAATGGTAATCAAATCATTCAACCTCTGAATTGTCCTGTCTGCATGTATGCACTGCATTCATTGTCAGCAAGCAGCTGAATGGTACAATCCCCACCTCTGCTGGCTGTCTTTTCTGCTGCAATATATCCCAATGGTACAACTCCATACTTCTGCTCACTGTCTGTCATCTGCTGCTTTACCATTTTGCTACATATTTTAATGTGCCTGCTAAAGCTTTAGTATAATTCATTTTAGCACTGTTTAATACTTACTGCTTCATATCCTGTGAATTGGGCCTCTGTAGATCTAATCAGGTGGAAGGTGCTAAAACATATAGATGTTGCCAGGTCTAGGCCCTTGATCATTTAACCACCCCCTGGTGTGCTGGCCCCAGCTGCCAAATTATCCCAAACCAGTTCCCACAATCCCACTCTCCTAACCCTGTAGTGTGGGCTATATATTTAGGAGTAGTCTAAGGGGTGCACGCATGTGTGGGGTGCACGCATCACAGAAAGCTAAGCATCACAGAAGTCAAGCATCATGTAAACGGCAGTTATCCATGGCAGTTAATCAGGGCAGGAATCAGGTAGTCCACACTTTGCTTTCTTTTTAATTATGTACTTTACCTCTATCCTCCTGTGTTCCCTTGCCATCCACATTCACCGCCCCATCCCCCCTCCATCACGACTCATACACATCAGCCCTCCATACTTCCCTCTCCCATGTTCAGCTCCCATACACTCCTCACCTTCCTGAGAAACCTCAGCCCATCTTGCCCAAACACATCACAGAAAAAAACGACTTACAACTCCAACAACTACCTGCTCTTTATCTTCCTACTCCTACTGATTTCAGGGGACATCTCCCCCAACCCTGGTCCACCATCCCCCAACCTCAATCCCTACCCTACCTCATATCGAAACCATAATAATCTTATTAATATTACTTGCACTCCCTCATCTCCTTAGTTTAATTGTGCCCTCTGGAATCCACGGTCTGCATGCAACAAGCTAACCTTCCTGCACAACTACTTTCTGAACAACTCTCTTCATCTGTTGGCCCTCACTGAAACCTGGATTCAGGATTCTGACACGGTCTCCCCTGCTGCCATTTCCTATGGTGGCTTACAGTTCTCCCATTCCCCGAGACCCACAAACAGACATGGTGGTGGAGTTGGCATACTCCTGTCCCCACAATGCACTTTCCAGGTCATCCCCCCAATTCCATCATTCTCATTCCCTTCTTTTGAGGTCCACACCATCAGGCTCTTTTGTCCCCTCTCCCTCAGAGTAGCGGTCATATATCGGCCCCCAGGCTCGCCCACCCAGTTCCTTGACCACTTCTCTGCCTGGCTGCCGCACTTCATGTCCTCAGAACTACCAACCCTTATCCTTGGAGACTTCAACATCCCCATTAACAGCCCTACTTCCACATCTGCATCTCAGCTTCTATCACTAACCACTTCTCTAGGCCTCTCACAGCTTTCAACCTCTGAGACACACAAGGATGGCAACACCCTTGACCTGGTCTTTGTCCGGCTCTGTTCAATCTCCCACCTAAATAACTCACCGCTTCCACTCTCTGACCACAACATTCCCTCCTTCACCCTCACAAATCCTCGACCACCCCAGCGCACTCCTACCTACCACACATTCAGAAATCTACAAGCCATTAACCCTCAGACACTTTCAGACTCCCTACACTCATCGCTGTCCCCAATCTCCTCTTTTTCTTGTCCTAATCTGGCTGTTCATCACTACAATGACACTCTTAGAAGCACCCTTGACCAAGTAGCACCGCTCACCCTCAGAACTTCCAAACACACAGTAAAACAGCCCTGGCTCACATTGCAAACTCACCTTCTCCAGCGATGCTCTAGGAGTGCTGAACGCCTTTGGAGAAAAACCCACACATCAGAAGACTTCATCCGCTTCAAATTCATGTTAAGAACTTATAATGCAGCCCTTCACCTCGCCAAACAGACCTACTTCACCACCCTGATCTCCTCACTAGCCAACAACCCCAAGAAACTTCTTGACACTTTTCACTCCCTCCTCAGGCCAAAAGCACAAGCCCCTATCACAGACATCTGTGCTGACGACCTGGCCTCCCATTTTACAGAAAAAATAGATACTATCCGTCAGGAAATCTGCTCTCAACCACCAAGGGCTGTGACTCCCATCCCACCCTGCTGTTCCCCTGGCTCACTTTCCACATTTGATCCCATCACAGAAGAAGAAGTCTCCAGACTCCTCTCTTCCTCTCGTCCGACTACATGCACTACCGACCCCATTCCCTCACATCTCCTCCAGTCTCTCTCTCCAGTTGTCACAACTCACCTAACTAAAATCTTTAATCTCTCGCTCTCCTCTGGCATTTTCCCATCCTCCTTCAAACACTCCATCATTACTCCATTACTAAAGAAACCCGCTCTCGACCCTTCCTGCACAAACAACTACAGACCGGTCTCCAATCTCCCCTTCATCTCTAAACTTTTGGAGCGCCTAGTCTACTCCCGCCTTACCCGTTACCTCTCCAATCACTCCCTCCTAGACCCTTCACAGTCCGGCTTCCGCCCCCTACATTAGACCGAAACTGCACTCATTAAAGTGACCAATGACCTTCTTACAGCAAAACGTAACGGCGACCACTCTCTGCTCATTCTTCTCGACCTTTCTGCAGCTTTCGACACAGTTGACCACCGTCTCCTACTGTCTAGGCTCCAGTCACTAGGTATTAAGGACACTGTTCTCTCCTGGTTCTCCTCCTATCTTTCTGACCGCTCCTTCAGTGTTTCGTTCTCTGGCTCCACATCATCTCCTCTTCCTCTCACTGTCGGTGTACCCAGGGCTCAGTCCTTGGCCCCCTTCTCTTCTCTCTCTACACGGCCCCAATTGGACAGACCATCAGCAGATTTGGCTTTCAGTACCATCTTTATGCTGATGACACACAACTATACACGTCATCCCCCGATCTTACCCCCGCTGTACTACAGAACACCACCGACTGTCTGTCCGCAGTCTCCAACATCATGTCCGCTCTCTATCTGAAACTCAACCTCTCCAAAACTGAACTTCTTCTGCTCCCGCCGTCTACTAACCTCCCTAAATTTGACATATCCCTCTCCGTGGGCGGCACCATAATAACACCCCGGCAGCAGGCTCGCTGTCTCGGTGTTATGTTTGACACCAATCTCTTCTTCACCTCCCATATACAATCTCTTGCCCGCTCTTGCCGCCTACACCTAAAGAACATCTCTAGAATCCGCCCTTTTCTCACCTTGGAAACAACAAAAACCCTCACTGTAGCATTGATCCACTCCCGCCTGGACTCCTGCAACGCTCTATTACTTGGCCTCCCCATTACTCGACTATCCCCTCTCCAGTCCATCCTTAATGCAGCAGCCAGGGTAATCCATCTGGCTAATCGGTACTCGGACGCGTCCGCTCTTCGCCAGTCCTTACACTGGCTGCCCATTCATTATAGGATCCAATTCAAAGTACTGGTTCTCACCCACAAAGCTCTCCACAGTGCAGCACCCCCCTACATCTCCTCCCTCATTTCTATCACCTACCCATCCTCTCCACAGTGCAGCACCCCCCTACATCTCCTCCCTCATTTCTATCTATCACCCTGCCCGTCCTCTCCACAGTGCGGCACCCCCCTACATCTCCTCCCTCATTTCTATCTATCGGCCTAACCGACTACTGCGCTCTGCAAACGACTTTCGACTAACCTCTGCACTAATCTGTACCTCCCACTCCCGACTCCAAGACTTCTCCCGCGCTGCGCCAATCCTCTGGAATGCTCTACCCCAAGAAATTAGGACTATCCACAATTTGCATGGTTTCAGGCGCTCCCTCAAAACACATTTGTTCAGAGCGGCCTATCACATTCACTAATCAAAGTCATTCTATGTGTAAGTGTGTGTGTGTGTGTAGCCCATTCACTATCTCCATCCATCCCTCACTCCCTCAAGATGGCTGGACCATCATTGTAAATGCACCATTGTATATACACACCTGTACTTTGTATCTCCCCCACCTCATTGTAGATTGTAAGCTCTCACGAGCAGGGGCGGCTTATTATGCTTTAATTATTGTATTGTTAACGTTGTTACTTATGACTTGTGTTCTGAAACTGTTAAACTGTAAAGCGCTGCGGAATATGATGGCGCTATATAAATAAAGATTATTATTATTATTATTAATTAAAAAGCCGAAGGACAGTTGGACCCCTCCTAAATAGCAGAGACCAGGACGGTAACCCCAACACCCACATAAGTCAATAACGTCAGAGGGCCACATATGCAGAGTCCTTGAGTTAGGAGGACCATAATTGATTTAATTGACCACTAAAAACCAAAAATTTTAAAACCCGGCACAAAGAGGTAAAATTAGAACAGTAAAAAACTTAACTGTGGATCGGATTAAAAATTCTATAAATATTATGTAAAAAAAACAGGTGAAAAGTTTTAAAAAATATTATTTTTGTGGCAGACATCACCCTATGTAGTAGAAAATTTGCAAAGTTCCTCAGCAAAAGAAAAGTTTTCAAAAAGTTTTTTATATGACCACTGTGACTTTGAATAGTCTAAATGGGTTTCTGTTATAAGCTCATCATGGCTTCTTTGAGCTATAGGTCAGAGTGAGCGGCACGAACCAAATGTGATGATGCAGTGGAACGGGACAATATGTGAGGACCAAAGCAGAAGTGTATGCAGGATGGCAGATGGGAAAGTGGGGCTGAAAGCAGTAGATGCACCTGGAGGACCGTTACAAAGGTGAACAGATGAAAAGTTTATACAATCAGGTAACTTGCAGTAGGGATACGGTTAACCACAGGAGCAGCATAGATGTACATGCAATCAGCTATCTTGCAGCAGGAATAAAGTTAACCACAAGAGCAGCCAGAGTTATAGTGTGAAATAATCCCAAGAAATTAATACTGAATTATTAAATATTCATTGAAGAAATGAGTTTGTAATGTGAAGTTTGACTCAGAAAAGCTAGGAGGTAGATAGCAACAGGATACACTGGACTGAGCTACAAAGTAGTAATTGGATGCTGGAACGCAGGAAGGAGTTAAAGGGAAGAAAAATAACCACAGGGCTGGAGCAGATTCTAGAGAAAGATGCAGCTAACTCCTGAAACAGCGCATGGTGAGAATCTGCTACACTCCCAGAATACTCAGGATTCTCATGGCTGCCTGAGATGGCCTTAAAAGACCTTGAATGATGACATGAGAGACGCTTGACGCATTACCAGAGTAACCCATTGTGAACTAGTGCAGAGTGACCCAGCCATAGAAGACGGGAGCAGGGCCGGCTCTGCAGCTGGGATAGAAGAGTAACAGTTTCAACTCACAAATGCCAGAGATCAGGTTGTTTCTATAGAACTTCTTCAAAGGGCATAGTCTATTCCTATTATGTCCTTTGAGGAAGCGGGAGAGGTGAAACCCAGGGTCAGGCTGAGCGCTCTGCATTCCACCAAGCATTTCTTTGTTACATGCCTTTGTTTGTGAATGTAATTGCTGTTCATTGCTAAATAAACGAGGTGTTTTTATGATATCTCACCATGTGGAGATCTTTTAATTTAAAAACAGCGTTACTGTCACAACGGAAGAAATTATCGGTGTTGAAATGAGCTCCTAAGTGAAAACATTGATTACAGCGTTTATGTCAGACAACGCATTAAAGCAATACATCTTGGAAACCGCCTGGTCGCTAGTGTTTATGACTTAAAGCCCATTCACACTGTGTCCTACTGGGTGCTGCGCAGTCCCTTAATTTTTTATTTAAATATTATTCCATTAATGAGTCACTGTATGGCGGTATTTTTTAGTAATTTTATGATGGTTATTAAATATAAAGACATTTTACTAAATCATTGTATGGCGGTATTATTCAGATCATTTGAGTTTGGAGAAAGTATTAAGTCTGATGTATGTAATATTATTGAGTCATTTTGGTGGCATTTTTCAGTTATTGTAGAGCAGCATTATCTAGTCATCATATGGCAGATTTATTCAATAACTATATGGTTGTATTTTTTACTTATTGTATGATGGTTATTTACTTTATGGTGGTATTATTTAGTGATAGTATGTTGTTATTAGTCAATCATTGTATTGAGGTATTTTTTCTGGCACAGTATGGTGGTATTATTTAGCATTAGTTAGTTAATCATTGTATGATGACATTATTCATTATTCAGTCATTGAATTTAGGTAATTTTTCAGTCTTTGTATGGTGATATTATTTAAAGGGAATCTGTCACCACATTTTTGCCAACTCAACTAAAGATATGACTGAATAGTGCGTCCCATAAACAAGCTATAGGTAGGTATCATATATCCTGATACTCCCGTTTTGATAGCAAAATACCTTAGTAATGTCGGGATTCTTTCGTGTAAATCAGGGTGGTCCGGTCCGGACGACGGCGTTTTCACTCCTCTCCCCCCCGCTCCTCGGCATGTCTTGTGTATCGCCATCTGTGAATAGCACAGACGGCGTTCTGCTTCCGCGATTGCGCTTTTCAAATTCCCCCACGCGCATGCGCAGTGTGCTTTGCTGGAAGATCCATGACGTAGGACACAAACCCAGCTGCCACCCAACTCTTTTGGTGATCTTTGAACCTCCACCATATCTGACTGTAGGTACTGTGTTCTTTTCTTTGTAGGCCTCATTGCATTTTCGTTAAACAGTAGATTGATGTGCTTTACCAAAAAGCTCTATCTTAGTCTCATCTGTCCACAAGACACTTTCACACAAGGATTTTAGCTTACTCACGTATGTTTTAGCAAACTGCATTATGGCTTTTTATATCTTTGTGTCAGCAGTGGGGTGTCATGTGTGCATTGCCACGAAGATCGTCGCGGTTGCACATTTTGACTTCTCACAGCTGAGCTGCTGTTTCTTTGTGTTTGGCAGCTAGGGAGTTAATTCTGTCTGTGCTCGGTGCTGGGACTGGGTGCAGTTTCTCCCGGCTGCAATTGATTATTTGTTGATTGGTTTCCTTTAAATTCCTGGTTGTCTGTGTTGGGAGTTGCCAGTGAAACCTTCATGCAGACCACAGATAGGAATGAATCTGTATAGACTTTAGTTGTGAGCTCCTTAGTTGTTCTAAGCTCAACTTGGTTAGAGTTTATTTCCCAGACCATTTATGTTCCTTTGGTGTTTGAGTGTGTATGCAAGCGAGTGTTATCCTGTCTGTCTTATATGTCTAATCTGTGTATTTAGCTGAGATCAGCCCATATCCCTTTGGTGGTAGTCAGGATCCTTCTTAGGACTGATTACAGGGTTCAGGGTCTGATAGGAGACAGGGTTAGGCTGGAGACTTGGACCTCTGAACCATTATCAGTACCTCCAAGGTGAGGGATTAGTTAGGACCCAGTTTAGGGTCAGGTTAGATCCCGGTCCACCTCTTTCCTGTTTCAGCTCATCAAGTCCTCAAGATTAACCCTGGGTTCAGCAGATATTGTGTCAGGTAAATCTATTCTTTACTTACATGCTGATGTTGCTATACTAGTTGTTGTATAGAATGTTGTTCCTGTATTAATAGTTTACTGACATTGTATACATATCATTAGACAGCGTGACATTTTCACTGGCCATAAAAATTATCTCCAGTTACCATGGATCCAGTAGCCCAGCTGGCTCTGCAGTTGCAGGGATTATCCATGGAGCTGACGGACATTAAGTCCAAAGTTTTGTCTCCCCTGGAGCAAACCAGAGTTGAACCTAAAGTAGCTCTCCCGGACAGGTTCACTGGTGGGCGAGACAAATTTTTCACCTTCCGGGAGGCATGTAAATTGTATTTTCGGCTTCGGCCTCGATCATCAGGGAGTGATGAGCAGAGAGTGGGAATTGTTATCTCACTTCTGCAAGGGGACCCTCAATCCTGGGCATTTTCCCTTCCTCCGGGATCCCCGGCTCTACTGTCTGTAGATCAATTTTTTACTGCCCTGGGATTGGTATATGATGACCCAGATCGGGTCTCTCTTGCTGAGACAAAATTACGTAAGATACAGCAGGGAGATCGTCCGGCAGAGGAATTTGATCTGAGTTTCGTAGATGGGCCACAGATACTCAGTGGAATGACCCAGCTCTTAGGAGCCAGTTTTGTCATGGGCTTTCTGATAAATTAAAAGACGTTTTGGCTCAGTATGAGTCTCCTCCTTCTCTGGAGGCTGCTATGGCCTTAGCTATCCGTACTGATAGACGGCTTCGGGAGAGGGGTGAGGTAACCCCATTCTCTGTTGTTTCTCCACCTACCACTAAAGTCCCTTATGTTGAGGTTCCCCTTGTCTGTTCGGATGAGCCTATGCAGTTGGGAGGGACATCATTTCGTAGGAGGGGATTGGCGGTACGCCGCAGGACTAGAAGATGTTTTTTCTGCGGGAAAGAGGGACATTTTGTTGGAGAATGTCCATCCCGTGCCTTGTTGAGCCAAAAGTCGCCGGAAAACTGTTAATCCCAGGTTGTGTGGTGGACGACAACCTGGGAGTATGTATTTCATCCGCCAGTTCTTCTCAGTTCCTTGTACCAGTGGAGGTGGTGGTTGGTACGAGAGTGGAGAGATTGTCTGTTCTTCTTGATAGTGGTTCCGGGGCTAATCTGGTTGACGCTCAGTTTGCTCAGGCTCAAGGTATGCATCTGAGTGTATTGGTCAAACCGATCCCTATATTCTCCATTGACGCCAGGCCTCTCGGCCAAGGTAGCTTTGTTCATGAGGTTCATAACATTGACCTTCGGGTAGGGGCAATACATAGGGAACAATTATCTTGTTATGTGTTGGAGGGTCTACCTACTCCCATTGTGTTGGGACTTCCTTGGTTGGTTAAACATAACCCTGTGATTAATTGGCAGTCCAGAGAAATAAGCCAATGGGGTGAGTTTTGCAAAAGCAACTGCATGAACACAGTCATCAGTGCGGTCGTGCCTAGTACTTTGCCTCCTTTTTTGGAGGATTTTGGGATGTTTTCTCTGAGGAGGGGTGTCAGGAGTTGCCTCCTCATCGCGTGTATGACTGCTCTATTAATCTCCTTCCTGATGCTAAGTTGCCTAAAGCTAGGTTGTATAATCTTTCTGGTCCTGAGAGGCAGGCTATGAAAGATTATATTTCTGAAAGTCTGGCCAAAGGGCATATTAGACCTTCATCTTCCCCAGTAGCCGCGGGGTTCTTCTTTGTGAAGAAGAAAGATGGAGGCCTACGCCCTTGCTTGGATTTCCGCGAACTTAATCGGATTACTGTTCGAGATCCGTATCCACTCCCTCTTATTCCTGATCTCTTCAATCAAATTGTTGGCGCCAAATGGTTCTCTAAATTGGATCTCAGGGGGGCGTATAATCTGATTAGGATAAAAGAGGGGGATGAGTGGAAAACGGCGTTTAACACGCCGGAGGGACATTATGAGAACCTAGTCATGCCTTTTGATCTGACTACTGCACCAGCAGTATTCCAACATTTTGTTAATGACATTTTTCGTCACCTTGTGGGGCTGTTTGTGGTCGTATATTTGGATGACATTTTAATTTACTCACCAGATCTTGTGTCTCATCAGGAGCATGTGAGACAGGTGTTGCAGACTTGCGAGACAATAAACTATACGCCAAACTGGAGAAGTGTGTATTTGCCGTACAGGAACTTCAGTTTTTGGGTTTTTTGGTGTCAGCCTCCGGTTTCCGTATGGACCCTGAAAAGGTGAGAGCAGTCCTTGAATGGGATCAGCCAGGGGATCTTAAGGCTCTGCAGCGTTTTTTGGGGTTTGCTAACTACTACCGGAAATTTATTTGTAATTTCTCATCTGTCGTCAAACCTCTCACTGACATGACAAGAAAAGGGACGGATTTTTCTAAATGGTCGGACAAAGCTTGCCAAGCCTTTTCCTCTTTGAAGAAATGTTTTGCTTCGGCACCCGTTCTCATCCAACCAGATGCATCTCAGCCGTTCATTGTGGAGGTGGATGCGTCTGACGTAGGGGTGGGTGCTATATTGTCCCAGTGTCCGTCCCCTGGTAAATGGCATCCGTGCGCTTTCTTTTCTAAGAAATTGTCGTCCGCCGAAAGGAATTATGATATCGGCAATAGGGAACTTTTGGCCATTAAGTTAGCTTTTGAAGAATGGCGTCACTTTTTGGAGGGGGCAGTCCACCCGGTCACCGTCATTACTGATCACAAGAACCTGTTGTATTTGGAATCCACTAAGCGTCTGAATTCCAGACAAGCTCGATGTCGTTGTTTTTTACCAGGTTTAATTTTGTCGTCACTTATCGTCCAGGGTCTAAGAATGTAAAGGCTGATGCTTTGTCTCGCAGTTTCCCAGGGGCCGGGAAAACGGATGACCCGATTCCTATCCTTCAGGAGGGGGTGGTAGTGTCGGCTGTATTTTCTGAGCTTGAGGAGGAGGTGTTAGAGGCTCAGGGGGACGCCCCTGCAGGACCTCCAGGGAGACTGTTTGTCCCAAATCTGTTGAGACAAAAGGTTATTGAGGCACATCATAATTCTGCTCTAGCAGGACATCCAGGGAGTAAGGCTACTTTAGATCTCCTTTCTCGCCGGTTTTGGTGGCCTAACGCTAATAAAGATGTTATAACTTTTGTCGCGTCATGTGGGGTGTGTGCTCGCTCTAAAACCCCTCATACCCGTCCGTCTGGGACCCTTTTACCCTTGAAACTTCCGGAGCGTCCATGGACTCATTTATCTATGGACTTCATTACGGACCTTCCTCCGTCGTCAGGGAATACTGTCATACTGGTGGTTGTTGACAGGTTCAGTAAGATGGCACATTTCGTTGCTCTTCCTGCACTCCCTAATGCTAAAACTCTGGCGCAGGTGTTCATTAGGGAGATCGTTAGACTTCATGGGTTGCCTTCTGATGTGGTGTCAGATAGGGGGTCTCAGTTTGTGTCCAAATTTTGGAGGGCATTTTGTTTACGTCGGGGGATGCAATTGTCATTTTCCTCGGCTTTTCATCCGCAGACCAATGGTCAGACAGAGCGTCTGAATCAGAGCTTAGAGACATATCTCCGGTGTTTTGTCTCAGAGAACCAAGAGGACTGGTCTTCTTTCTTGCCTCTGGCAGAGTTCGCTCTTAACAACAGGCGGAGCGAGTCCACTGGTAAGTCCACGTTTTTTGGGGCATATGGTTTCCATCCCCCGTTTTGTACTTTCAATGGGGGGGGCCCTTCTGGGGTTCCTGAGGAGGAGCGTTTCTCGTCGTCACTTGCTTCTGTGTGGAGAGGTGTATTGAATAATCTGAGTGTGATGGGGAACCGTTACAAACGTATGGCTGATAGGAGGAGAGTTTCTGGTCCAGATCTGAATGTGAACGATCTGGTATGGTTGTCTACCAGGAATATAAAACTTAAAGTTGCCCTCCTGGAAACTGGGTCCCAGATTCATCGGGCCGTACAGGATCAGTTCCATAATTAATCCTGTGGCATTTCGTCTGGACCTCCCTCCTACGTTTAAAATCCACAATGTGTTCCACAAGTCATTACTTAAAAGGTATGTGGCACCAGTCATACCGTCACCTCTACCTCCTCCTCCTGTGTTGGTCAATGGTAACTTGGAATTTCAAGTATCAAAGATCATTGACTCACGTCTGAATCGCCGGTCCCTTCAGTACTTGGTGCATTGGAAGGGGTATGGTCCAGAGGAGAGGACGTGGGTCCCTGCGTCTGATGTTAACGCAGATCGTTTGGTTCGGACCTTCCACAGAACTCACCCGGGCAGGCCTGGCCCTGAGGGTCCGGAGGCCCCTCGTAGAAGGGGGGTACTGTCATGTGTGCATTGCCACGAAGATCGTCGCGGTTGCACATTTTGACTTCTCACAGCTGAGCTGCTGTTTCTTTGTGTTTGGCTGCTAGGGAGTTAATTCTGTCTGTGCTCGGTGCTGGGACTGGGTGCAGTTTCTCCCGGCTGCAATTGATTATTTGTTGATTGGTTTCCTTTAAATTCCTGGTTGTCTGCTTGGGGAGTTGCCAGTGAAACCTTCATGCAGACCACAGATAGGAATGAATCTGTATAGACTTTAGTTGTGAGCTCCTTAGTTGTTCTAAGCTCAACTTGGTTAGAGTTTATTTCCCAGACCATTTATGTTCCTTTGGTGTTTGAGTGTGTATGCAAGTGAGTGCTATCCTGTCTGTCTTATATGTCTAATCTGTGTATTTAGCTGAGATCAGCCCATATCCCTTTGGTGGTAGTCAGGATCCTTCTTAGGACTGATTACAGGGTTCAGGGTCTGATAGGAGACAGGGTTAGGTTGGAGACTTGGACCTCTGAACCATTATCAGTACCTCCAAGGTGAGGGATTAGTTAGGACCCCAGTTTAGGGTCAGGTTAGATCCCGGTCCACCTCTTTCCTGTTTCAGCTCATCAAGTCCTCAAGATTAACCCTGAGTTCAGCAGATATCGTGTCAGGTAAATCTATTCTATACTTACATGCTGATGTTGCTATACTAGTTGTTGTATAGAGTGTTGTTCCTGTATTAATAGTTTACTGACATTGTATACATATCATTAGACAGCGTGACATGGGGTCCTCGTGGGTTCATGCAATGGCGTTTCATTTCATTCACATGTGTATGGATAGTTCGCGCTGACACTGATGCACCCTGAGCCTGCAGGACAGCTTGAGTTTATTTGGATCTTGATTGTGACTGCTTATCCACCATCTGGACTATCCTGTATTGCAATCTTTCAGATTTTTTTTAGCCACAGTGCTAAAGGTTGTAAACTTCTTGATTGTGTTGCACAACCCTGGACAAAGAAAAATCAAGATCTCTGGAGATGGATTTGCAACCTTAAGATTGTTGATTTTTTTCAACAATTTCAGTTCTCAAGTCCTCAGACAGTTCTCTTTTCCTCTTCCTGTTCTCCATGCTTAGTGTCGCACACGCAGACACACAATGCAAAGATTCTGTCAACTTCTCCCCTTTTTATCTGGTTTCAGGTGTGATTTTCATATTGCTCACACCTGTTACTTGCTACAGGCGAGTTTGACCGAGCATCACATGCTTGAAACATAGGTGTTTACCCACAATGTTAGAAAAGTGCTAACAATTTTGAAGTTTTGTGTGAAATTATGTCCAATATGCCTTTTTTTTTCTCTTTTTTGTGCTGTTCCAATACACACAAAGGAAATAAGTATGTGCATAACAAAACATTGCAATAATTATCTCGGAGAAATACTTCATTTTCTGGAACAATTTCAACGGTGCCACTACTTTCAGCCATGACTGTATATATTGATATTATTTAGTCATTACATGGTGGTATTACTCAGTCTTTCTATGGAGGTTTTATTTATTCACTACATGGTGGTATTATTCATTCCTTGTATGGAGGTGTGATTCACTCACCTTATGAGAACGTTCAGTAATCATCATACTATTGTGATATTTACTCACCGTATGGCGGTAATAATTGCTGTACATAGACGTATGTTCTTATATTTGTAGGCAGCACAGTTTTAACTAGAGAAAAAGTTAATGACATTTACTCAGTAACACAAAAGAATTGTCCAACAGCAGCAGAACAATTACACGCAATTCATGTTTATTTCAAACTGGTTCTTTCCAAAACAAATTTCAGTGATGGCGTAAAAATCCACAGTGAGACTTGTGAATGCAGCACAGAGGATTTCAGATCAGAGGAGTCCATCCATTTCATGATAGTCAAATAAATGGCTTCATTCTACAATCTCAGCCGTAAATCAGTCACAACTGAGATTCTTAGTAAAGTCCATTTCTTCTACTGGATCGACCAATTCTGCCATCACTTCATTCCCAACTAAAGTGACTTAGACGAGCAAATCCGAAGCTCCGGATGAAGCAGATTAGTCGTCGATTGACGGGAAGCGACATGAAATGCAGAGTAATTCCCGTGCTGGGAAGCTGAACTAGATTGTTCCTTCAGAAGTCTCCACCGGTTCTGCTTGTTTTCTATCTCCTCCAGTTACCCAGGACAGGCTCTAATAATAGTTTTGTCCGTGCTGAGATGTGAAATATTGGACGAGAGATAACGATGGGAAAATATTTAGTGACGTTACCTGAAGGAAGAAAACTAACTCAGGATGACATGCTGGACCAGGATGCGGTCTGATTATGGAAGGACTCCTGGAGATCCCATCACTGAACACAATGTTCTATGTCAGTAGGAAATATTCAGTCTAACGTGAATGTGTCTTCTGTTATCAGATTCTCATCGCGAAGAATCAAGAAAACAAAATGTAACATTCACATGGAAATTCATAGAGGAGTGTGAAGAACAGAAGAAAGCAGACGCTCAGAAACACAACATACAGAATATCAACAGGTCACAAGCCTCAAATGTACAGACTGATCTACTGACCCCTGTATCATTATATACAGGAGATGCCCAGGTTATACCAGCTGTACATATATAATTATATACAGGACATGCCCAGGTTATCCAGCTGTACATATATAACTTATATACAGGAGATGCCCAGGTTATACCAGCTGTACATATATAATTATATACAGGAATGCCCAGGTTATTCCAGCTGTACATTATAATTATATACAGGAATGCCCAGGTTATACCAGCTGTACATATAATTATATACAGGAGATGCCCAGGTTATACCAGCTGTACATATATAATTATATACAGGAGATGTCCAGTTTATACCAGCTGTACATATATAAAATACAGGAGATGCCCAGGTTATACCAGCTGTACATATATAATTATATACAGGAGATGCCCAGGTTTTACCAGCTGTACATATATAAAATACAGGAGATGCCCAGGTTATACCAGCTGTACATATATAATTATATACAGGAAATGCCCAGGTTATACCGCTGTACATATATAATTATATACAGGATATACCCAGGTTATACCAGCTGTACATATATAATTATATACAGGAAATGCCCAGGTTATACCAGCTGTACATATATAATTATATACAGGAGATGCCCAGGTTATACCAGCTGTACATATATAATTATATACAGGAGATGCCCAGGTTATACCAGCTGTACATATATAATTATATACAGAGATGCCCAGGTTATACCAGCTGTACATATATAATTATATACAGGAGATGCCCAGGTTATACCAGCTGTACATATATAAAATACAGGAGATGCCCAGGTTATACCAGCTGTACATATATAATTATATACAGGAGATGCCAGGTTATACCAGCTGTACATATATAATTATATACAGAGATGCCCAGGTTATACCAGCTGTACATATGTAATTATATACAGGAGATGCCCAGGTTATACCAGCTGTACATATATAATTATATACAGGAGATGCCCAGGTTATACCAGCTGTACATATATAAAATACAGGAGATGCCCAGGTTATACCAGCTGTACATATATAATTATATACAGGAGATGCCCAGGTTATACCAGCTGTACATATATAATTATATACAGGAATGCCCAGGTTATACCAGCTGTATATATATATAATTATATACAGGAGATGCCCAGGTTTTACCAGCTGTATATATATAATTATATACAGGAGATGCCAGGTTATACCAGCTGTACATATATAATATATACAGGAGATGCCCAGGTTATACCAGCTGTACATATATAATTATATACAGGAGATGCCCAGGTTATACCAGCTGTACATATATAATTATATACAGGAGATGCCCAGGTTATACCAGCTGTACAATATAATTATATACAGGAGATGCCCAGGTTATACCAGCTGTACATATATAAATACAGGAGATGCCCAGGTTATACCAGCTGTACATATATAATTATATACAGGAGATGCCCAGGTTATACCAGCTGTACATATTAATTATATACAGGAGATGCCCAGGTTATACCAGCTGTACATATATAATTATATACAGGAGATGCCCAGGTTATACCAGCTGTACATATATAATTATATACAGGAGATGCCCAGGTTATACCAGCTGTACAATATGTAATTATATACAGGAGATGCCCAGGTTATACCAGCTGTACATATATAAAATACAGGAGATGCCCAGGTTATACCAGCTGTACATATATAATTATATACAGGAGATGCCCAGGTTATACCAGCTGTACATATATAATTATATACAGAAGATGCCCAGGTTATACCAGCTGTACATATGTAATTATATACAGGAGATGCCCAGGTTATACCAGCTGTACATATATAATTATATACAGGAGATGCCCAGGTTATACCAGCTGTACATATATAAAATTACAGGAGATGCCCAGGTTATACCAGCTGTACATATATAATTATATACAGGAGATGCCCAGGTTATACCAGCTGTACATATATAATTATATACAGGAGATGCCCAGGTTATAGCAGCTGTACATATATAATTATATACAGGAGATGCCCAGGTTATACCAGCTGTACATATATAATAATACAGGAGATGCCCAGGTTATACCAGCGTACATATATAATTATATACAGGAGATGCCCAGGTTATACTAGCTGTACATATATAATTACATACAGGAGATGCCCAGGTTATACCAGCTGTACATATATAATTACATACAGGAGATACCCAGGTTATACCAGCTGTACATATATAATTATATACAGGAGATGCCCAGGTTATACCAGCTGTACATATATAATTATATACAGGAGATGCCCAGGTTATACCAGCTGTACATATATAAAATACAGGAGATGCCCAGGTTATACCAGCTGTACATATATAATTATATACAGGAATGCCCAGGTTATACCGCTGTACATATATAATTATATACAGGAGATACCCAGGTTATACCAGCTGTACATATATAATTATATACAGGAATGCCCAGGTTATACCAGCTGTACATATATAATTATATACAGGAGATGCCCAGGTTATACCAGCTGTACATATATAATTATATACAGGAGATGCCCAGGTTATACCAGCTGTACATATATAATTATATACAGGAGATGCCCAGGTTATACCAGCTGTACATATATAATTATATACAGGAGATGCCCAGGTTATACCAGCTGTACATATATAATTATATACAGGAGATGCCCAGGTTATACCAGCTGTACATATATAAAATACAGGAGATGCCCAGGTTATACCAGCTGTACATATATAATTATATACAGGAGATGCCCAGGTTATACCAGCTGTACATATATAATTATATACAGAAGATGCCCAGGTTATACCAGCTGTACATATATAATTATATACAGGAGATGCCCAGGTTATACCAGCTGTACATATATAATTATATACAGGAGATGCCCAGGTTATACCACTGTACATATATAAAATACAGGAGATGCCCAGGTTATACCAGCTGTACATATATAATTATATACAGGAGATGCCCAGGTTATACCAGCTGTACATATATAATTATATACAGGAGATGCCCAGGTTATACCAGCTGTACATATATAATTATATACAGGAGATGCCCAGGTTATACCAGCTGTACATATATAATTCAGGGGTTGGACAAAATAATGGAAACACCTAACGTTTTGGCATCATCATCTTGAACATGTTATAAACCGGGACATATGGTAATGTTTTGTAGCTGATTATTTGTGATGTAAATTAACTGTTTGTTTTGCAGAATTGTAAGAACATTGATGAGAACCTGATACAATGGCAGACCTCTCGGATTTTTCAAAGATGCCAAATTGTTGGTGCTGGTATGGCCGGCGCTAGTGTAACCGAAAGTGCCCGAATGCTTGGCGTGTCAAGAGGTCCTGTCTCCAAAGTAATGAGTGCGTTTGAAAGAGAAGGAAAAACGTCCGCAGCAAAGCACAGGTCCGGCCGAAAGTCGAAGTTGACTGAGAGAGACGGTCGGACTCTAAAGAGAATTGTGAGAGATGATCGCAAGACCACGGCTCCGAAAATCACTGCTGAGCTCAATGAACACCTACAGAACCCAGTTTCCATGAAAACTGTTCGTCGGGAGCTGAACAAATCTGGATTCCACGGAAGAGCTGCAATTCGAAAACCGCTGCTCTCAATGACAAATGTTTCCAAGCGTTTAGAGTGGTGAAGAAACCTCCAGAATTGGTCCCTCGAGCCGTGGAAACATGTGATATTCTCAGACGGATCATCGTTTACCCTATTTCCGACCTCCGGCCGCGTGTACGTGTGGAGACAGATGAAAGAAGCGTTCCATCCAGACTGCCTTCTCCCAACCGTAAACACGGCGGAGGTTCTGTGATGATCTGGGGTGCTATTTCCTGGAGATCCGCCGGGCCAATGATCTCCCTTCATGGAAGAATTAACAGCCGCGATTATTAGGCATTTTGGGCGACCAAGTGCATACTATGGTTCAAGCACTGTTCCCGGAGGGGAACGCCATCTTTCAGGATGTTAATGCACCAATACATACAGCTAGAATAGTTAAAGCATGGCACGAGGAACAGTCTAATGAAGTGGAGCATCTCATCTGCCCCCACAATCCCCAGACCTCAACATTATTCAGCATTTATGGTCGATTTTAGAGATTCAAGTTAGACGTCGATTTCCGCCACCATCGTCGCTCAAGAACTGGAGGATGTTTTTACTGAAGAATGGGCTAAAATTCCTTTGGAAACAATTCACACCTTGTATGAATCCATACCTCGGAGAATTGAGGCTGTGATCACCGCAAAAGGTGGATCTACACCATATTAAACTAACTTTTGTTGATGTTTCCAGGTGTTTCCATTATTTTGTCCAACCCCTGTATATACAGGAGATACCCAGGATATACCAGCTGTACATACAGTTAGGCCACTATACCAATATATATTTGGACAGAGACAACATTTATGTAATTTTGGTTCTAGACATTACCACAATGAATTTTACACAAAACAATTCAGATGCAGTTGAAGTTCAGACTTTCAGCTTTCATTTGAGGGTATACTGTTGTGAATGTTTTGGAAATGAATTCTGAGCAGAAGCTCCCTCTGGTGGTTACAAACAGTACTGAACCATTCAATGAGGATTGGCAATCAGGAGTCACGGAGTGGCTTGATATAAGGGGGGTTCCCTCCCATCATGGTTGCGGTGATCAATTGTTCTTGTCTCAAACTGTGGTTCCTGGTTCACTTGGAAGCTTGCTGAGCCTTGCCTCTTCTTCTGCTTTCAGATAAGATATTTTCTGTTTTTGTGCTTACCATTTGCATATTTCTCTGCATTTCTGTGAGGTTAGCCAGGTTCCCGCCCGGGGGGCTTGGGCTCCTCTCAGTTCCGCTGGAGCCACTGTTGTTTGTTCATTTGCCTTTTCCAGTTTTTTCAGTGGCTGCGGCTTAGTTTTGTTACACCGGAGAACTGATTTAGGTGGTAGAGGTCGTGTGATCTCAGGTGTTTTTGCAATCAGTAGCGTTGGCATTTTTTAGGGTTGTTTTGGATTGCAGTGAGTATCCTTTCTATCCTTTTCTGTCTGGGCAGATTGGGCCCCATCGTTTGCTCATACTATTTTCTGTCTGTGTCTGTATTTCCTCTTGTCTAACCGCCATTACATGTTTGGGGGCTTCCTATGTTCTTTGGGGATCTGCTCCCGGGGCAGATAGCTTTCCTCTATCTTTAGGTGTAGTTATCTCTCAGGCTGTGACGAGGCGTCTAGGACCAACGAAAAAATAGGAACAGCATCCAATCCAGGTGAAGTATAACAAGTCTTTATTCAGCCACCATAAAATACGACGTTTCGGCCATTTTCAGGCCTTTATCAAGTATACAAAAACAGGCAAAATGGTGTCCTTAAATGGTGTGGAGGAGCCAATCACCATCCAGGAACCGCCCATAATACAAATAGACATATATACAGAATATACAACGATAATCAATTTAAAACAGTGATCAGAGCTCAGAATAGTGACATCATAGAAAATACAGCAGTGTTATAATTGTGCATATAATATGCCATAGATTACTCCATATTAACAATATCACCATTTAGTCTGCCAATCGATGATCTGTTACTGCACACTCCCATTCTGGTGCTGCACCAATCATGTACTCACTAGCAGCAGCGTCCTCCATATCCAATCAGTGTCAGTTCAGCAGCGCTTAGTCAGAGCACTTATCCAATAGCCCACAGGATAATAAATCGGGAGGCACACCTAACTCACTCCCCACTGTGTGGTAAACAAAGGCACATGTTCAGAAGTCATCATAGCAAACGCCCAGTGGATCATGTGAACACCAGCGTCATCAGACACCCAGTCACATGACCGCAAGCATCATCCGAGGTCTAATCACATGATAGTCCCATCATAAGCCTCTATTCTAAGCTGAAAACACTAAAATAGCGCGCGATCACGGCATCATCCGACACCTGAAAAAAGAACACGCATGCACAATAAACTCTATCATTATTTATATTACTCCAGCTATGTCATCAGGAAACCTGCAGGTCACATGACCGTCAGTATTGGCATAATGTAAGCAAGAGACCACACATGCGGATCTATATAGAATGGAGATTAACAATATAGCAGACACCTAAAGAAATATATATAATATCTACAAAATAAATGATGTCATCAGGAACCATTAAGTCACCACTCCGATCACTCCAGATAATAATCCTACGAAAACAACAAACATAAGTAAAATATATATCTAAAAACAAACACAGAATATAGATGCAAAAATTACCTAGCACAAATATGCAAATTATATTCGATATTCAACCCCTTTGGTTGCAATGTCTCCAAAACGGAGATCCACCGGAGTTCTTTCTGTTTAAGCAACTTAGTCCTGTCACCACCTCTCCTGAGGGGTGGAACCCCGTCAATAACTCTAAATCTCAGCTGACTGACCAAGTGTCCACATTCTACAAAGTGCTTAGATACCGGCAGTT
>JARQOD010001233.1:76836-104744 GCA_033576555.1 Oophaga sylvatica
TACATCGCAAGAGTCTGATGCGATCTCAATTGAGCCACTACAGAAGCCTGCTTTTTGCCCAGTATCTTATGCTGCAGCAGCGTCCCCAGAGGAGGACGGGCCCTGCGGCCTAGAGGACCGGAGTGAACCGGCCCTGCAGGTAACCAGCGATGATGACACCCTGCTGGAACCCCCGACGTCCCACCAGCCCAGTGCACACCAGCCACACAGACCCCGATGGTGGAGTCGATGATCTTGGTGCTGGGCACTGGGCCCAGGAATAGGAACGGTCCTGTGCGACCATCGCATTGTTCCAGCCCCGGGGGGAAAGTGTAGTGGAAAGTGTATTTGCAGAGAATGAATAAATAGTAAAGAAAAAGTGGTGGGATCCATATCGGGTCTACCATAAGTAGAAAGTTTGAAAATGTTTTATAAAGTTTTGCACAAAATTATATAGTGAATATATATATTTCTACTGTAGAATGCCCGGCTGGGTAAATGATAAATAGTAACCAGAAAAGGTTTTGCACTTTCGTATTATGTGATTTGATATGTCTTTGGTTTTACATTGGACTTGGAGGTTGAGGACTGTGCCAACCCAGAACTTACTTGTAAATAGTTGCGCTTCGGTGCTTTCTCTTGGTTTACATAAACCAGTCACAACTACCTCTGAAAACAAAACCCGTGTGGTGTGGCACTGAGTGAGGTCTGCAATCGGATGTCCTGCAGCCCACCCAGGACCCACGTTGAAGGTTTGGTGCGGGTCCTTCACAAGTATACCGTATATTTATTAAATGCTATTTGATACTTTTGTATTTCTATATGTAAAATGTTATTGTTCGCAACGTTCAAGATATTCTCACCTCCCGGATGGGAAGAAGTTATTGTTTAAATGTTTATTGCATAAACAAAAATGTCTCTTTTGTATTTTACAGCCCGGGAGTGCTGTCTTTTACCATGGGGAATGTGTAGCCCTGGTGTAAGGCACACGCAGTACCCTGGAGAGTGTATGGCGAGACAGCAGTTTAATGCTAAATATTCATTCACTCGACATATACTAGACACACCCTTAGGGTAGTGCAGTTTGCTCTTGAGGGAGTGGTCAAGGTATGTGTTAGAGTGATTGGTAGTCTGTGTCTAGACTTCAGAGAGAGAAGACGTCTGGAGGAGGAAGGAGTCCAGCCTGCTCTATCATCAGTTCAGATCGTGGAGGCTGGTACAGGTGGTCTCATTCACCTTAGCCTAGTCAGAGCTGTACCTCATCAGCATACACTGAAGGAAAGGAGAAGTTTTAGTACAGAAAGCCTTCAGCATCCCTGTCTAAAGGACGGTATTCAGGTTCAGAGACGTGCTCCTGCCTGTTGATAACTGAGCATCTGTAGCTAACTTTGAAGGAAGGAAAAGAAAGAAGTGACTGCTCGACCCTTGGCTAGTTTGAGTGCTTATGTTACCAGCGTGGACAAGGCGAAAGGCAAAGTGGATTTATTGGATTAGTGCTTACGGATTGAAGAAGTCCAGCACATTGCACCCGGTCACTGGGACCGAAGGATCACGACTGTTTCAAGCAGAGTGATAAGAAAACCAGGAATTTACCGGACCTTAGGTCGCGGCAAACAAGCCCCTTATAGTCAGTACGTAACGGGGGTCAGGGGGAGTGAAGACTTTGGAGTTTCTGCAGGACAAAATAAGAATTCAGCTCCTTCACAGGAAGGCCCCTAACACAAAGCTGACTGGGCAGGTACAGCTATAGATTAGCTGGAGATTTTTGAGGGAACTACGCTTCAGGCTGGTTGTACTCGTTGTATTGGAAGTAAAGGAGGCCCCTAACTTGTCCAGCTGCTGTCTCAAGATACACTCTCCTTGGATCAGCCTCCCTGGGACCTGCCTGAACATCTTACAAGTAAAGGTATGGAAAGACGCTGACCGTGTGAGACTGTGTTCTTTATCTGCACCCGACTTCACAAATCCCATAGACTTTGAGGGACCAGTCCCACCTGTAGGGGACCCGACATCTAGCTGCCTCACCATCCCCTCAGAGATCTACAGCAGCGCTGGTATAAATTACCAGAAGACTACAGGTGGCGTCACGAACTGTATATAAATCAATCCCCTGTAAATATTCCCCCAACATACGCCAGACCGCCAGGGCCACAGACCGAGCCACAGCTACCTGTGACAAAATCCCCATAGACTTCTACGGGCTCGGCTCTGAGTACCCCATTGCCCTGGTAATCCACAATTGTGGTGGCGGGTCGACACAACTTGGCGTCACGAACAGGATATAAATCTATCCCCTGTAAATATATCCCCAACATACGCCAGACCGCCAGGGCCACAGACCGAGCCACAGCTACCTGTGACAAAAACCCCATAGACTTCCATGGGCTCGGCTCTGAGTACCCCATTGCCCTGGTAACCCACAATTG
Source organism: Oophaga sylvatica (assembly GCA_033576555.1). NCBI lineage: Eukaryota > Metazoa > Chordata > Amphibia > Anura > Dendrobatidae > Oophaga > Oophaga sylvatica. The sequence goes on from JARQOD010001233.1 coordinate 79,242, forward strand.
TGGTGGCGGGTCGACACATGTACAGCTGGTATAACTTGGGTATCTCCTGTATATAATTATACATGTACAGCTGGTATAACCTGGGTATCTCCTGTATATAATTATATATGTACAGCTGGTATAACCTGGGCATGTCCTGTTTATAATTATATATGTACAGGTGGTATAACCTGGGCATCTCCTGTATATAATTATATATGTACAGCTGGAATAACCTGGGCATCTCCTGTATATAATTATATATGTACAGCTGGTATAACCTGGGCATCTCCTGTATATAATTATATATGTACAGCAGGTATAACCTGGGCATCTCCTGTGTATAATTATATATGTACATTGGTATAACCTGGGCATCTCCTGTATATAATTATATATGTACAGCTGGTATAACCTGGGCATCTCCTGTATATAATTATACATGTACAGCTGGTATAACCTGGGTATCTCCTGTATATAATTATATATGTACAGCTGGTATAACCTGGGCATCTCCTGTATATAATTATATATGTACAGCTGGTATAACCTGGTCATCTCCTGTATATAATTATATATGTACAGCTGGTATAACCTGGGCATGTCCTGTTTATAATTATATATGTACAGGTGGTATAACCTGGGCATCTCCTGTATATAATTATATATGTACAGCTGTATAACCTGGTCATCTCCTGTATATAATTATATATGTACAGCTGGTATAACCTGGGTATTTCCTGTTTATAATTGTATATGTACAGGTGGTATAACCTGGGCATCTCCTGTATATAATTATATATGTACAGCTGGTATAAACTGGGTATCTCCTGTATATAATTATATATGTACAGCTGGTATAACCTGGGCATCTCCTGTATATAATTATATATGTACAGCTGGTATAACCTAGGTATCTCCTGTATATAATTATATATGTACAGCTGGTATAACCTGGGTATCTCCTGTATATAATTATACATGTACAGCTGATATAACTTGGGCATCTCCTGTATATAATTATACATGTACAGCTGATATAACCTGGGCATCTCCTGTATATAATTATGTATTATGTGTAGCCCTGGTGTAAGGCACACGCAGTACCCTGGAGAGTGTGTGGCGAGACAGCAGTTTAATGCTAAATATTCATTCACTCGACATATACTAGACACACCCTTAGGGTAGTGGAGTTTGCTCTTGAGGGAGTGGTCAAGGTATGTGTTAGAGTGATTGGTAGTCTGTGTCTAGACTTCAGAGAGAGAAGACGTCTGGAGGGAGGAAGGAGTCCAGCCTGCTCTATCATCAGTTCAGATCGTGGAGGCTGGTACAGGTGGTCTCATTCACCTTAGCCTAGTCAGAGCTGTACCTCATCAGCATACACTGAAGGAAAGGAGAAGTTTTAGTACAGAAAGCCTTCAGCATCCCTGTCTAAAGGACGGTATCAGGTTCAGAGACGTGCTCCTGCCTGTTGATAACTGAGCATCTGTAGCTAACTTTGAAGGAAGGAAAAGAAAGAAGTGACTGCTCGACCCTTGGCTAGTTTGAGTGCTTATGTTACCAGCGTGGACAAGGCGAAAGGCAAAGTGGATTTATTGGATTAGTGCTTACGGATTGAAGAAGTCCAGCACATTGCACCCGGTCACTGGGGACCGAAGGATCACGACTGTTTCAAGCAGAGTGATAAGAAAACCAGGAATTTACCGGACCTTAGGTCGCGGCAAACAAGCCCCTTATAGTCAGTACGTAACTGGGGTCAGGGGGAGTGAAGACTTTGGAGTTTCTGCAGGACAAAATAAGAATTCAGCTCCTTCACAGGAAGGCCCCTAACACAAAGCTGACTGGGCAGGTACAGCTATAGATTAGCTGGAGATTTTGAGGGAACTACGCTTCAGGCTGGTTGTACTCGTTGTATTGGAAGTAAAGGAGGCCCCTAACTTGTCCAGCTGCTGTCTCAAGATACACTCTCCTTGGATCAGCCTCCCTGGGACCTGCCTGAACATCTTACAAGTAAAGGTATGGAAAGACGCTGACCGTGTGAGACTGTGTTCTTTATCTGCACCCGACTTCACAAATCCCATAGACTTTGAGGGACCAGTCCCACCTGTAGGGGACCCGACATCTAGCTGCCTCACCATCCCCTCAGAGATCTACAGCAGCGCTGGTATAAATTACCAGAAGACTACAGGTGGCGTCACGAACTGTATATAAATCAATCCCCTGTAAATATTCCCCCAACATACGCCAGACCGCCAGGGCCACAGACCGAGCCACAGCTACCTGTGACAAAATCCCCATAGACTTCTACGGGCTCGGCTCTGAGTACCCCATTGCCCTGGTAATCCACAATTGTGGTGGCGGGTCGACACAACTTGGCGTTACGAACAGGATATAAATCTATCCCCTGTAAATATATCCCCAACATACGCCAGACCGCCAGGGCCACAGACCGAGCCACAGCTACCTGTGACAAAAACCCCATAGACTTCCATGGGCTCGGCTCTGAGTACCCCATTGCCCTGGTAACCCACAATTGTGGTGGCGGGTCGACACATGTACAGCTGGTATAACTTGGGTATCTCCTGTATATAATTATACATGTACAGCTGGTATAACCTGGGTATCTCCTGTATATAATTATATATGTACAGCTGGTATAACCTGGGCATGTCCTGTTTATAATTATATATGTACAGGTGGTATAACCTGGGCATCTCCTGTATATAATTATATATGTACAGCTGGAATAACCTGGGCATCTCCTGTATATAATTATATATGTACAGCTGGTATAACCTGGGCATCTCCTGTATATAATTATATATGTACAGCAGGTATAACCTGGGCATCTCCTGTGTATAATTATATATGTACATTGGTATAACCTGGGCATCTCCTGTATATAATTATATATGTACAGCTGGTATAACCTGGGCATCTCCTGTATATAATTATACATGTACAGCTGGTATAACCTGGGTATCTCCTGTATATAATTATATATGTACAGCTGGTATAACCTGGGCATCTCCTGTATATAATTATATATGTACAGCTGGTATAACCTGGTCATCTCCTGTATATAATTATATATGTACAGCTGGTATAACCTGGGCATGTCCTGTTTATAATTATATATGTACAGGTGGTATAACCTGGGCATCTCCTGTATATAATTATATATGTACAGCTGGTATAACCTGGTCATCTCCTGTATATAATTATATATGTACAGCTGGTATAACCTGGGTATTTCCTGTTTATAATTGTATATGTACAGGTGGTATAACCTGGGCATCTCCTGTATATAATTATATATGTACAGCTGGTATAAACTGGGTATCTCCTGTATATAATTATATATGTACAGCTGGTATAACCTGGGCATCTCCTGTATATAATTATATATGTACAGCAGGTATAACCTGGGCATCTCCTGTGTATAATTATATATGTACATTGGTATAACCTGGGCATCTCCTGTATATAATTATATATGTACAGCTGGTATAACCTGGGCATCTCCTGTATATAATTAATATGTACAGCTGGTATAACCTGGGCATCAAAAAATCACTGAAGAGGTCCCCCTGTATAGACCCAAATTAGAACCACCAATTAAATTAAGGAACTTATTGATTATGGTGGATAGACGATATATAAAATATAACCTTTATTTTTACTAAGATAAAAATTGTGACCACCATAGACATGTGCAATCAAATACACTCAACATAATACATAAAACACTAGTCCAAAATCAACCAAGATGGTATCTCACCTTTGTGTAAACCAACTAGAGTAGGACGGAATATAATTTCTATCCTAGTCCTCCCTTTATACTAAAGGGTTAATAATAATAAGCTGTATATCTCCCTGAGTTCATAAAGAGCACCTTCAGTGAGCTTTTATTACACATTAGCCCATGAATATGTCAAAGCACCAGACTTCATTGCTCACTGTTGATGCAATTAAAGTGCTTTTGTGGGATAAGGTTCTGACTGCTGACTAGTGTCACTAAACAAAACACATGATAGAAGGCTCAAAGAAAGGAAGCTATATACAGACTGATCCCACTCATTATTGTCAGTCCTTTCATTCCTGCTGTGCAGTTGCCACTCAGCAGAGCATTGTATGCACAGCTAATAGTGTGTTTATGTTCCAGCAGGATTAGTAAGGGAGGTGTAGGAAAGCCCCATATCGCCTGCTCCACAAGTAACCAGCACTGTGTCCCCTGATAATGCTTAAAGGGAATCTGTCACCCCATTTTTGCCCTATGAGATACGGCCACCGCCATCAGGGGATTATCTACAGCAATCTGTAATGCTGTAGATAAGCCCGTGATGTAACCTGAAATATTAGAAAAGTTACATTATACTTACCCAGGGGCGGTCCGCCGTCAGATGGGCATCGCGGTCCGGTTCGGCGCCTCCCATCTTCTAGCGAAGCCGGCCTCTTCTTTTCGTCCCATCGCGGCTCCTGCGCAGGCGCACTGATCTGCCCTGGTGAGTACTGCAGTGCGCAGGCGCCGCATACCTCCCAACTTTTGAAGATGGGAAAGAGGGAGAAAGGTTGCGGCGCGCTCAGCGCGCCACGGCATATTTTAGGCCACGCCCGACCACACCCATTTCCCAACTAGTCATACCCATGTCCACGCCCCAACCACACCCATTCAGCACTGGTGATCACACTGACTGGTACTGAGGGCACAGTGACTGGTACTGAGTAAAAGAACAGAGAGAGAAAAAAGAAAACAGAGAGAAAGAAAGAGGGGAAAGCAAGAAAGAACAGAGAGAAAGTAGAGAGAACAGAGACGGAGAAAGAAAGAGGGGAAAGAAAGAACAGAGAGGGAGGGAGAAAGAAAGAGGGGAAAGAAAGAACAGAGAGAGAAAGAAAGAAAGACGGGAAAGAAAGAACAGAGAGAGAAAGAAAGACGAGAAAGAAAGAAAGAACAGAGAAAGAGGGGACAGAAAAAAAGAACAGAGAGAAAAAAAGAAAGAGGGGAAAGAAAGAACAGAGAGGGAGAGAGAAATAAAGAGGGGAATGAAAGAACAGAGAGAGAAAAAAAGACAGATGGGAAAGAAAGAAAGAGGAAAGACAGAACAGAGAGAGAAAGAAAGAACAGAGAAAGAAAGAACAGAGAGAAAAAGAAAGAAAGAATAGAGAGAGAAAGAAAGAGGGGAAAGAAAGAACAGAGAGAAAGAAAGAGGGGAAAGAAAGAACAGAGAGAGAAAGAAAGAGAAAGAACAGAGAGAGAGAAAGAAAAAAAGAACAGAGAAAGAAAGAAAGAAAGAAAGAAAGAAAGAAGAGGGAAAGAACAGAGAGAGAGAAAGAAAGAAAGAAAGAAAGAGGGGAAAGAAAGAACAGAGAGATAGACAAAAAGAAACAGAGAGAGAAAGAAAGAGGGGACAGAAAAAAAGAACAGAGAGAAAAAAAGAAAGAGGGTAAAGAAACAACAGAGGGAGAGAGAGAAAGAAGGGAAAGAAAGAACAGAGAGATAGAGAGAAAGATGGGAAAGAAAGAACAAAGAGAGAGGAAGAAAGAGAAAGAAAGAACAGAGAGAAAGAACAGAAAGAAAGAAAGAGGGGAAAGAAAGAGAAAGAAAGAAAGAACAGAGAGAAAGAAAGAACAGAGAGAGAAAGAAAGAGACAGAAAGAACAGAGAGAGAAAGAAAGAAAAAGAACAGAGAGAGAAAGAAAGATGGGAAAGAAAGAACAGAGAGAAAGAAAGAGGGGAAAGAAAGAACAGAGAGAAAGAAAGAAAGGGGAAAGAAAGAAGAGAGAGAAAGAAAGAAAGAGAAAAAGAAAGGGGAAAGAAAGAAAGAAAGAGGGGAAAAAAAGAAAGAGGGGAAAGAAAGAACAGAGAGAAAGAAAAAGAACAGAGAGAAAGAAAGATGGGAAAGAAAGAACAGAGAGAAAGAAAGAGGGGAAAGAAAGAACAGAGAGAGAGAATGAAAGAGGGGAAAGAGAGAGAAAGAAAAAAAGAACAGAGAGAAAGGAAGAAAGAAAGAAAGAAAGAAAGAGGGGAAAGAACAGAGAGAGAAAAAGAAAGAGGGGAAAGAAAGAACAGAGAGAAAGAAAGAAAGAACAGAGAGAGAGAAAGAAACAGAGAAAGAAATAAAGATTCTATAAAGATACTATAGCAGCCCGGCTCCCATTGTAGTGCCCACCTGAGCCTCCCGGTGCAGGACATATCATGATCCGCTCACATGGCCGACATCCCCGATTCCAAGGCGAGGACACGGTGATGGATCTGAAGCATTCCCTGAAGTGCCTCTATGGTTCCGTCACAATCTCCTCCCGAAATTACCTCATTTCCAGTCATCTTCCAGCACGTCACTTCTGGTGGAACATCACGTGCAAATTTTAAAGTGCTCCTCGGGGCTCCGGCATGTACTCCTGTGTCCACGGGAAAAGCTCCCGGCCGGGACAGCGGGGCAGACTCCCAAAATCGGGAGTGTCCCGCTGAATTCAGGACGGTTGGGAGGTATGAATGCTCCCCACCATACACCTTGTACACGCACGGCTCTGCACACCTCATACACACACGGTTCCGCTTTGTATGCCTCGTACACACACAGCTCAGCTCCGTCCACCTCGCACACACAAGGCTCCACTCAGTATACACAAGGCTCCACTCCGTACACCTTGTACACACGCAGCCACGCTTTGTACACCTTGTACACATACGACTCCACTCCGTAAACCTTGTACACATGCGGCTTTGCAGCATACACCTCGTACACACGCAGTTCTCTCCGTACATCTCGTACACACGCGGCTCCGCTACATACACACAAGGCTCCACTCCATACACACACAGCTCTGCTCCGCTCTGTACACACACGGCTCAAGCACGGAGCCCTATGTGTACGGAGCTGAGCGGCTCAGCTCCGTACACTTCACACACACAGGGCTCCGTTTCGTACACACACAGCACTGCTACATCCACCTCGTTCACACGGCTCCGCTCCGTAAACCTCGTACACACTACAGCACTGCTACATCCACCTCGTACACACACGGCTCTGCTCTGTACACCTTGTACACACTACAGCACTGCTACATCCACCTCGTACACACACGGCTCTGCTCTGTACACCTCGTACACTACATCACTGCTACAACCACCTCGTACACAAACGGCTCCACTCCGTACACCTCGTACACACACGGCTCGCTCCGTACACCTCGTACACACACGGCTCCACTCCGTACACCTCGTACACACACGGCTCCGCTCCGTACGTACACACGGCTCCGCTCCGTACACCTCGTACACACACGGCTCCGCTCCGTACACCTCATACACACACGGCTCCGCTCCGTACGTACACCTCGTACACACACGGCTCCGCTCCGTACGTAACCCGTACACACACGCTCCGTACACACTCGTACACACACAGCTCGCTCCGTATACCTCGTACACTACATCATGCTACACCCACCTCGTACACACACGGCTCTGCTCCGTACACCTCGTACACACTACAGCACTGCTACATCCACCTCGTACACACACGGCTCTGCTCTGTACACCTCGTACACACACGCTCACTCTACAACCTCGTACACAACGGCTCTGCTCCTGTACACCTCGTACACACACGGCTCCCTCCGTACACCTCGTACACAACAGGCTCCGCTCCGTACGTACACCTCGTACACACACGGCTCCGCTCCGTACACCTCGTACACACACGGCTCCGCTCCGTACGTACACCTCGTACACACACGGCTCCGCTCCGTACACCTCGTACACACACGGCTCCGCTCCGTACACCTCGTACACACACGGCTCCGCTCCGTATGTACACCTCGTACACACACGGCTCCGCTCCGTACACCTCGTACACACACGGCTCTGCTCCATACACCTCGTACACACACGGCTCCGCTCCATACACCTCGTACACACGGCTCCGCTCCGTACGTACACCTCGTACACACACGGCTCCGCTCCGTACACGTCGTACACACACGGCTCCGCTCCGTACACCTCGTACACACACGGCTCCGCTCCTTACACACACGGCTCCGCTCCGTACACGGCTCCGCTCCGTACACCTTGTACACACACGGCTCCGCTCCGTACACGGCTCCGCTCCGTACACCTCGTACACACACGGCTCCGCTCCGTACACCTCGTACACACACGGCTCCGCTCTGTACACGGCTCCGCTCCGTACACCTCGTACACACATGGCTCCGCTCCGTACACCTCGTACACACACGGCTCCGCTCCGTACACCTCGTACACACACGGCTCCGCTCCGTACACCTCGTACACACACGGCTCCACTCCGTACACACACGGCTCCGCTCCGTACACGGCTCCGCTCCGTACACCTCGTACACACACGGCTCCGCTCCGTACACCTCGTACACACACGGCTCCGCTCCGTACACCTCGTACACACACGGCTCCGCTCCGTACACCTCGTACACACACGGCTCCGCTCCGTACACCTCGTACACACACGGCTCAGCTCCGTACACCTCGTACACACACGGCTCCGCTCCGTACACCTCGTACACACACGGCTCCGCTCCGTACACACACGGCTCCGCTCCGTACACCTCGTACACACACGGCTCCGCTCCGTACACCTAGTACACACACGGCTCCGCTCCGTACACCTCGTACACACACGGCTCCGCTCCGTACACCTCGTACACACACGGCTCCGCTCCGTACACACACGGCTCCGCTCCGTACACGGCTCCGCCTCCGTACACCTCGTACACACACGGCTCCGCTCCGTACACCTCGTACACACACGGCTCCGCTCCGTACACCTCGTACACACACGGCTCCGCTCCGTACACCTCGTACACACATGGCTCCGCTCCGTACACCTCGTACACACTGCTCTGCTACATCCACACTGTAAACCCGAGTCCCGACCCCCCACACACACACTTACCCTCATCCAACACCATGACAACATCACAGCAGAGGATACTGATCATGTGACCCCTGATTCCTCCCCTCCTGTGACCTCATCACAGGTCCTGTGGGCACAGAAGACTACAGCAATAGCAGCGTCATTGCTAGCTGCTATGAGGCTAAGGCTGTAAGAGACAGGGCAGGAAGGGGTGCATGGGGGCGTGGCGGCTCATCTCACTGCGGGACACATAGTGTCCTCAGCGGGACTGGGGGGTCAGAATCGGGACTGTCCCGCTCAATACGGGACAGTTGGGAGGTATGGGCGCCGGGAAAGGTCAGAGTGGTCCGGCGCCTGCGCACTGCAGTTGTGTGGCCCAGCTATGTAAGGCACACATAAAATCCAGGATAGTGCACAGGAAGGTAACCGCAAAAGCTTGTTATCATTCACTTCACTCACACTTTCAGACACACCCACTAGGGGTATAAGAGGGAGTGACACGTGGCAGAGCTCATTCAAGTTTCCTGTCTGAGAAGAGCTCAAGGCAGATAGTTTCCTGTCTGAGGACAGTGCAGTTCAGTCTCAGTCCAGTCTGGACTTGGAGGATACTGAGAGCTAGTCAGTGAGCTCTAGAAGAAAGCTGACATTACCATCGAAGCCACAAGTGCTTATGCTAAGAGCGAGAGCAGGGCGAAGGGCATAGTGGAGAAGACAGAGAGAGAAGTGCTTCAGGTATTTGATTGCCTGCACTAAATCACCGGACACCGGAGTCCGAAGCGTTGCTAGTGTTTCAAGCATAGTAACAAGATAACTGGAGGCATCTGGACTACAGGTCGCAGAGAGCAGCCCTAAGTGTCGATACGTAATCGGAGTCAGGAGGAACAAGGACTTTTAGCAGGGCCCTGCATAGAAGGACTCTGTTCTCACCACTCAGAAGGCTCCACCACAATATTGGCCGGGCTTGTCAGCTATTGAGAAAGCTGGAGATTGCAGAGTTAACTTCGCTTCACGCAAGTTTGGACTCACATACATTGGAAGTGAAGGAGGCCTCTAACCTGCTCAGCGGTTACCCGAATGTGCATTCTCCACCCCGACCAGCTCCCCGGGATCTTCTTGAACCATCCACCAGTAAAAGGTATGAAAAGAAGCTGTATTGTGTGTGACTGAATTATTATCTACCCCCTGCATCATCACCATAGACTTCCAGGGACCCGTCTCACCTGTGGGAGACTTACCACCCAGCTGCCCCATAACATCCCCTGTGAAGATCCTTATAGCAGCGCTGGTCCAATTAACCAGATACCACAGGTGGCATCACGAACTACCTATCCTAATAATCCCCTGTAAATATCCCCCATCGCTTGACTGCCAGGGCCACGGACCGAGTCCCGCTGCCAGTGACAACTCCCATAGAAATCATTGGGCTCGGCTCCGAGTACCCCATAGCCCTGGTATCCACCTCAGTGTGGTGCGAGTCAGCTTTTTGGCGTCACGAACAGGATGCAAAGCTTGCAATTGTGAGTCCTGTGTTGCCTATTGAACTGTTTAGTGAAAAAGACTGTTTGCTGTGTTTGGCGCCATAATACCGCCATCTTTACCGCAATATTCGCGCCCTCAGGCGCTGGTGAAGAAGGGGGGCGTACCTGAAAGAGCGCGCTGTTGCCTGGACACGCCCCGAACTCTGACTCAGCCACAGGTCCTGTGAAACAGGAAGTGAAGGCTCTAGCATCAGAGCGCCAGCGACAAAGGTCCTGTCTCCACCGCTGTGCCTGCGACGCTGCAGCCTATGAAAGAGGTAGGCTCAGATTAACCAAGGGGGCATCAATATGTCACAGCAACCGGCAGACGGAGCGGCCCCCGCCGGAGGCCCCAATAGCCCACCGCTTGGCATTATAGTGCAGGATGGAGGTGTGGGCCCCTCACCTGTTCCGGTGGTCCCGCTCATGCCCCTAACGCTCCCATACATGCCAGGAGCGAAGTGGCTTCCCCAGTACAGCGGCGAGCCAGACACCCTGCCAGGGTTTAAACGGAAGATATGTAGTATTTTAGATATGTACTCAATGACTGAAAAGCAAAAAGCTGCTGTGGTAATAGGACAGTTAGCTGGTGCGGCTGAGAGAGAAATAGAGACTTGGCCCACTGCAGACCAGGAGTCGGTACCTGCGATTCTCTTAAAGCTACAGGCCATCTTTGAGGACCGCACAGAAACGGATCTCCGGATGGCATTTTATCAGTGCTTCCAGAAACCGGGTGACAGTATTAGGGACTACGCCTGCCGACTACAGGGGGCCCTGCGAGCTCTCAAACAGGCTAACCCCACAAGTCCCATTGACGAGAGCCAAATGTTGAAAGAGCAATTCGTGCGGGGACTGAGGTCTCCAGAGGAAGGCAGGACTGTAAACTGGTGGTCCTTGGATCATCCAGATGCCACCTTTGATGCCCTAAAGGACATGGCAATAAAAGGACTGCGACCCCTGGAAAAGCCTGAGGTGGCAAATCAGTATCACCCGGGTGAAGCCACTCTAAAGCCGGCAGTACCCACCTTTTCCCCGCAGGTGGCAGAAGCTAAAACGCAGGTGGCGCCCCCTAGTGAGTTGGAATGTCTGCGCTCAGAAGTGCGCCAGCTGACTAAGAACTTGGCCACTGTAATGGATGCCCTGCAACTGCGGAAAGAGGAAGGAGGAAAGATTCTACTAGCCGACTGTCCGGAGGATGTCCCTTGGATGAACCGGAGGAAATGGAGGACGTCGCCTCACCGGAGGAGGACCACGCCACCCCCAGTAGCGACTCCTGATCAACACCATCCTCGCCGAGAGATCATCTGTTACCGCTGCAATCAAAAAGGTCATATGGCTCAGCAATGTCCTTTAAACGAGCCGATCCTGGGTCAGAGGGCCAACACCCAGGAGTAGACTCATCAGGCCCCTTAGACTGGAACCGCAGGTTCGTGGGTGGACGGCCCTACCTGTCCATGATTCTGGACGGGATTGCAATCCCTGCACTGCTGGACAAGGGATCTCAGGTGACCATCATACCTGACGTCCTTTACAATAAATTTTGGTCCATGGACAGTCTCCAGCCCCCAAGCCCTGACTTGACAGTGTACGCCACCAATGGTCTCCCTGTTGAAGTAATTGGAGCCAAAAATGTAAATGTAAAAGTGGGCAGGGTGGAGCTGAAGGATCAGGGACTTTTAGTGGTAAAGACTGTAAATGAGGAGAATGCCTTAAATGTGATACTAGGTACTAACATTATCAGTAACTGTCTGGGAGAAGTTGTGTTTTTGCTCCAACAGCTCGCTGAAATTGCCAAGCCAAAGCAGAAGGGAGTGATCCAGAGGGAGATCCGGGCCCTGATGTGCCAGCAGCAAGCGAAGCTTACAGATGGTGAAATCGGTAATGTACGGGTCACAGACTCAAACCCCATTGTAATACCCCCAATGAGCGAAATGTTAATATGGTGTAGAGCAGCCATGGGTCTGAGAGGACAGAACTACCAAGCAGTAGTAGAGCCCCATCGTTCAGAACACAGACCTACACTCATGATTGCTAGAGGGGTAGTGGAAGTAATAAATGGGAGAGTACCAGTACGACTTCTCAACTGGGGGGACGATGAAGTAAATTTGCCACGTTATGCTACAGTTGCTAAATTACATGCCGTAGATAACAATTCTATCCTCACAACCGAGTCCTTAGCCTCCCGCCAACCAGCGGAGGATAATGGTCCGGCAAACCCCGGTAGCGGACTGGTGTCAGCAGCTTCATATTGGGACAGACACCATTTCCGTCCACCAGAAACAGGGGGTACTAGGGGTGGTACAAGAGTACGCACAAATATTTAGCAAGCACCCACTTGATTTTGGGACAATTAAGGGAGTACAGCATCATATCCCTAGAGGCAGCCATCCTCCCATCAAAGAGCGGTATAGGCCTATACCTCCAGCCCACTATCAGAAAGCTAAGGAAATGCTGCGTGACATGAAGCAAGCTGGGGTGATAAGGGATAGTTGTAGCCCCTGGGCAGCACCTCTAGTTCTAGTTAAGAAAAAGGATGGTAGCATGCGAATGTGTGTAGATTATAGGCAAGTAAATCGTATAACACATAAAGATGCATACCCATTACCACGCATAGAGGAATCCTTAGCTGCTCTGAAAACGGCTAACTACTTTTCTACCCTCGACCTTACTAGTGGGTACTGGCAAGTAGCTGTGGCTGAGGAGGATCGGGAGAAAACTGCTTTCACCACCCCAATGGGACTCTGCGAGTTTGACAGAATGCCGTTTGGCCTCAGCAGTGCCCCAGGAACATTCCAGAGAGTGATGGAGAGCTGCCTGGGGCATCTCAACTTCGAAACTGTGCTGCTGTACCTGGACGACGTAATCGTGTACTCCAAGACATATGAAGATCATCTGAAGCACCTGGCAGAGGTATTCGAGTCACTGTCCAAGTATGGGATGAAACTGAAGCCCTCCAAATGCCATCTGCTCAAACGAAAGGTACAATACTTGGGGCATATTGTCAGCTCCGAAGGAGTAGCGCCGGACCCCGAGAAGGTCACAGCCATCCAGAAATGGCCAGAGCCGAAGAATCTAAAGGAGGTGCGTCAGTTCCTGGGACTAACAGGTTACTACAGGAGGTTTGTAAAAAATTACACTAAGAAAGCGGCGCCTTTGCAGGACCTCCTGGTAGGACAACCTCTTAAGAGCAGAAACCCTCCATTCAATTGGGGAAAAGAACAAGCTGAGGCATTCAAAGAGATGAAAGAGATCTTGACCGGCGATGAAATCCTAGCCTACCCAGATTACAGCCAACCGTTCCTGCTATACACAGATGCCAGTAACGAAGGGTTAGGAGCGGTCCTCAGTCAGAAGCAGAACGGCCAAGAAAAAGTCATCGCATATGCCAGCAGAAAACTCAGGCCAACTGAGAGGAATCCGGAAAACTATAGCAGCTTCAAGCTGGAGTTCCTGGCGCAGGTCTGGGCCATTACCGAAAGATTTAAACATTATCTTGCCTCCAACAAGTTCACTGCGTACACGGACAACAACCCCTTGACGCACCTTGAAACAGCCAAGCTGGGAGCCATGGAGCAACGTTGGATGGCTCGGTTGTCAAACTATTAGTTTACCATCAAGTACAGAGCGGGCCGTAAAAATGCTAACGCGGACGCCTTGTCCAGAATGCCGCATGAATCTGACACGGAGGAAGAATCAGATGATCTGGAAGAAATCGAGCTACCTGCGTTCCACCGAAATGGGATGGTCCAAGAGCAACGAGTCTACAGAAAGCAGTGTGGTGAGATGTTGAACCCTTTACCTCATCACAGCTGGAAGGAAACTCAGGACAGCGATCCCGTGGTCAGCCGTATCAAGGAGTTGATAAAACAGGAAGGTTCCTCCTTGGAGAAAGACGCACCCGTACCAGCGAAGCTCCTGTGGAATGAGAGAAGCCGGTTGTTCATATACCGAGAGAAGTTGTGCAGGAGATACTGTTGATCCAAGGACCCATGAGATGGTTTGGCAGATAGTGGTCCCCAGAGCAGACATCCAAATGGTGCTGGAAGCGTACCACGATCAAGCAGGACACTTTGGCTGGAAAAAGTTGGAGACCCTGTTGAGGTGTCGGTTCTACTGGGTAGGGATGCGCAGCTCCATCGAGAAGTGGTGCCGGAACTGTGGACCCTGTGGCCTCAGACGAAAAGACTATCATAGTCAGAAGGCACCCTTGCAGCCTATCCGGACGACTCGTCCCCTGGAAATCGTGGCATTGGATCACGTCAAGTTGTCCTCAAGCAGGTCAGGCTACTCATATGCCCTGACCATGGTGGATCACTATTCCAAATTTCTGGTGGTTGCCCCTGTCAAAGATCTGACAGCAGAGACAGCAGCAAGAACCTTCCAAGCAAGTTTCTGCAGACCACACAGATATCCAGAGCAGGTACTGACTGATCAAGGTCCAGCCTTTGAAGCTGAACTGTTTCAGGAATTCTGTCGGTTGTATGGATGTAAGAAGATCAGAACGACCCCGTACCACCCTCAGACCAATGGCCTTTGTGAAAAAATGAATCACATTGTCATCGACTTACTGAAAACTGTACCACTGGAAGAAAGAAATCGGTGGCCAGACTTGTTACCTGACCTGGTTGACTTGTATAACCACATACCAGTAAGTTCCACCAACTGCACTCCAGCCTACCTTATGAGAGCAAGACCCGGAAGATTGCCAATGGATTTGGAACTGGGTGTGGTAGAACCGGAGGCTGATGACAGTGCTGAAGATTGGGACACCACTCGACAAGAACAGTACAAGAGAGTACAAGCCTGCGAAGAAAACAGTCTCAACAAAGTAAGAGAAAAGCAAGAGATGAACTATAACAAAAATGCTCCCGCTACGCCTCTTATGCCTGGAGAAATGGTGCTCAAAAGGAAAAGAAGACTGCACAAATTGGATGATCAGTGGGAACAGGAGCCATATGTCGTGCAAAATTCCAATTTTGATAACAGAAAGGTCTGTACCATTAGCAAGGATGGAGGAAAAATGACGGCAACTGTATCTAGAGATCATTTAAAGTTGTGTCCTGGCCCATTAAAGCTCCGTGAAGAAAACCCTGTTGTCCTTCAGAAAGAAAATGATGAAGCGGTCATACACACGGATTTGGGAGATTTACCTGCGGATTGGTCCAGACTGGGAGATGCTGTAATTATTCCTGTGCTGCAGTTTTATCAACCGCAAGAGGAGTTTCTACAACCAGTCATACCAATTGTGCCAGTTGAGCCAGTTCCAGAAGGACCTATTCCGGCAGACCCTCAACCATTGGAACCCCAAGAAGTGAACCCGCAAGAAGCAGCACCACAAGAAGTGGAATCCCTGGTGAAGCTGGTAAAGCAGTACCGCCTCGTCCAGTCACTAGCATGCTTGCCAGGTCCCTAGAGAGGTGGAGTCATATCTATAGTTTGCCGTTACGCAGAACAGAAAGGTTAGAGACTAATATACCTGACGCTACCCCACGCAGGTCAGAACGTATCACTAAAGGAAAACTACCTATTCGCTATCAGGAGTAGTCCTAGTAAATTAGTTAGCCAGACCCAGACAGGGTTTATTGCAACAGAAAAATGTATAAAGTTTGAACAAGTATTAATGTGATTTCTATTTATATGTCTTGAAATATGTCTTTTCTCATGCATGGACTGCGTGGCTGTGGACTGTGCCAGCCCAAAAACTTTGATGTAAATAGTTTGCACCACGGTGCACTATCTTGGTTTTACACAAAACCATTCCTATCTACCTCTGAAGAAAAACCCGTATGGTGTGGCCTAGAGTGAGGTCTGCAGTCAGAAGTCCTGCAGCCCACCCAGGACCCACGTGGGAGGTTTTTGGTGCGGGTCCTCCACAAGTATCTTGTATTTATGAGAATGTTTGATACTTTTGATACTTTTGTATTTTTTCTAATGTACAAATTGCAACGTTCAAAAAGTCTTACCTCCCGGATGGGATGAGTTAAAAGTTTATGTTAAATGAAAAACAAAATGTTTTCTTTTTCTCTTTTACAGACCGGGAGTGCTGTGTTTAACCAAGGGGGGATGTGTGGCCCAGCTATGTAAGGCACACATAAAATCCAGGAGAGTGCACAGGAAGGTAACCGCAAAAGCTTGTTATCATTCACTTCACTCACACTTTCAGACACACCCACTAGGGGTATAAGAGGGAGTGACACGTAGCAGAGCTCATTCAAGTTTCCTGTCTGAGAAGAGCTCAAGGCAGATAGTTTCCTGTCTGAGGACAGTGCAGTTCAGTCTCAGTCCAGTCTGGACTTGGAGGATACTGAGAGCTAGTCAGTGAGCTCTAGAAGAAAGCTGACATTACCATCGAAGCCACAAGTGCTTATGCTAAGAGCGAGAGCAGGGCGAAAGGGCATAGTGGAGAAGACAGAGAGAGAAGTGCTTCAGGTATTGGATTGCCTGCACTAAATCACCGGACACCGGAGTCCGAAGCGTTGCTAGTGTTTCAAGCATAGTAACAAGATAACCGGAGGCATCTGGACTACAGGTCGCAGAGAGCAGCCCTAAGTGTCGATACGTAATCGGAGTCAGGAGGAACAAGGACTTTTAGCAGGGCCCTGCATAGAAGGACTCTGTTCTCACCACTCAGAAGGCTCCACCACAATATTGGCCGGGCTTGTCAGCTATTGAGAAAGCTGGAGATTGCAGAGTTAACTTCGCTTCACGCAAGTTTGGACTCACATACATTGGAAGTGAAGGAGGCCTCTAACCTGCTCAGCGGTTACCCGAATGTGCATTCTCCACCCCGACCAGCTCCCCGGGATCTTCTTGAACCATCCACCAGTAAAAGGTATGAAAAGAAGCTGTATTGTGTGTGACTGAATTATTATCTACCCCCTGCATCATCACCATAGACTTCCAGGGACCAGTCTCACCTGTGGGAGACCTACCACCCAGCTGCCCCCATAACATCCCTGTGAAGATCCTTATAGCAGCGCTGGTCCAATTAACCAGATACCACAGGTGGCATCACGAACTACCTATCCTAATAATCCCCTGTAAATATCCCCCATCGCTTGACTGCCAGGGCCACGGACCGAGTCCGCTGCCAGTGACAACTCCCATAGAAATCATTGGGCTCGGCTCCGAGTACCCCATAGCCCTGGTATCCACCTCAGTGTGGTGCGAGTCACAGTACTCTGCCTGCACTCACCAGGGCAGATCAGTGCGCCTGCGCAGGAGCCGCGAAGGGACGGAAAGAAGAGGCCGGCTTCACTAGAAGATGGGAGGTGCCAAACCAGACCGGACCGCCCCTGGGTGAGTATAATATTAATCGTTTTTCTTCTTTTTCAGGTGACACCGGGGGCTTATCTACAGCATTACAGAATGTAAGATAAGCCCCTGATGGCGGTGGCCACAGCTTATAGGGCAAAATTGGGGTGACAGACTCCCTTTAATACTGCTAGGACACACTAACAAGCAGATCGTGTCAGGCTCTGATGTGCAGCCAGCTAAAGCATGTTCCATAATCCATGGCATAATAATAAGCCTCCTGATGTGTCCAGTAGACAAATGCTGGATGAAACGCGTTGAGGCGACGTGGTAGAGTCTGGGCTTTGTGTGTCCTAGCAGTATTAAGCATTATCAGGGGACACAGGGCTGGTTACTTGTGCAGCAGGAGATATGGGGCTTTCCTACACCTCTCTTACTAATCCTCCTGGAACATAAACACACTATTAGCTGTGCATACAATGCTCTGCTGAGTGGCAACTGCACAGCAGGAATGAAACTACTGACAATAATAAGTGGGATCAGTCTGTATATAGCTTCCTTTCTTTGAGCCTTCTATCATGTGTTTTGTTTAGTGACACTAGTCAGCAGTCAGCACCTTATCCCACAAAAGCACTTTAATTGCATATCCTAAACAGTGAGCCATTGAAGTCTGGTGCTTTGACATATTCATGGGCTAATGTGCAATAAAAGCTCACTGAAGGTGCTCTTTATGAACTCAGTGAGATTTACAGCTTATTATTATTAACCCTTTAGTATAAAGGGAGGACTAGGATATAACCTGGGCATCTCCTGCATATAATGATATATGTACAGCCGATATAACCTGTGCGTCTCCTGTATATAATTATACTGTATACAGTTCGGTCCATATATATTTGGACAGAGACAACATTTATCTAATTTTGGTTCTAGACATTACCACAATGAATTTTAAACAAAACAAATCAGATGCAGTTGAAGTTCAGACTTTCAGCTTTCATTTGAGGGTATCCACATTAACATTGGATGAAGGGTTTAGGAGTTTCAGCTCCTTAACATGTGCCACCCTGTTTTTAAAGGGACCAAAAGTAATTGGACAATTGACTCCAAGGCTATTTCATGGACAGGTGTGGGCAGTCCATTCATTATATCATTCTCAATTAAGCAGATAAAAGGGCTGGAGTTGATTTGAGGTGTGGTGTTTGCATTTGGAAGGTTTTGCTGTGAAGGAAACATGCGGTCACAGGAGCTCTCCATGCAGGTGAAACAAGCTATCCTTAAGCTGCAAAAACAGAAAAAACCCATCCGAGAAATTGCTACAACATTAGGAGTGGCAAAATCTACAGTTTGGTACATCCTGAGAAAGAAAGAAAGCACTGGTGAACTCATCAATGCAAAAAGACCTGGGCGCCCACGGAATACAACAGTGGTGGATGATCGCAGAATACTCTCCATGGTGAAGAGAAACCCCTTCACAACAGCCAACCAAGTGAACACCACTCTCCAGGAGGTAGGCGTATCAATATCCAAATCTACCATAAAGAGAAGACTGCATGAAAGTAAGTACAGAGGGTTCACTGCACGGTGCAAGCCACTCATAAGCATCAAGAATAAAAAGGCTAAAAAACATCTACAAAAGCCAGCACAGTTCTGGAAGAACATTCTGTGGACAGATGAAACCAAGATCAACCTCTACCAGAATGATGGAAAGAGAGAAGTATGGTGAAGGCGTGGTACAGCTCATGATCCAAAGCATACCACATCATCTGTAACACACGGCGGAGGCAGGGTGATGGCTTGGGCATGCATGGCTGCCAGTGGCACTGGGTCACTAGTGTTTATTGATGATGTGACACAGGACAGAAGCAGCCGAATGAATTCTGAGGTCTTCAGAGCCATACTGTGTGCTCAGATCCAGACAAATGCAGCCAAACTGATTGCTCATCGTTTCATACTACAGATGGACAATGACCCAAAACATAAAGCCAAAGCAACCCAGGAGTTTATTAAAGCAAAGAAGTGGAATATTCTGGAATGGCCAAGTCAGTCACCTGATCTCAACCCAATTGAACATGCATTTCACTGGTTAAAGACTAAACATCAGACAGAAAGGCCACAAACAACCAGCAACTGAAAACCACCGCGGTGAAGGCCTGGAGAGCATCAAAGAGAAGGAAACACAGGTCTGGTGATGTCCATGAGTCAAGACTTCAGGCAGTCATTGCTAACAAAGGGTTTTCAGCCAAGTACTAGAAATGAACATTTTATTTACAATTATTTAATCTGTCCAATTACTTTTGGTCCCTTTAAAAACAGGGTGGCACATGTTAAGAAGCTGAAACTCCTAAACCTTCATCCAATGTTAATGTGGATACTGTTATGTTTCGGTAGCTGAGGAGAGCAGGCAAAAACGGCAATTCACCAGAGAGGTTAGAATCTATTGGATTGCAGTACCCTGACTAACCACCACAACTAAAGGCAGCCGTGGAGCGTTCCTACGTTGGTCCTAGACGCCTCAAGTATTCAAGCAGCTGACAGCACTCGGGAGTTAGCACGGATGCACGTTCAGGCGTTCAAGGATCCAAATGAACAACAGTCCAACGAAAAAATAGGAACAGCATCCAATCCAGGTGAAGTATAACAAGTCTTTATTCAGCCACCATAAAATACGACGTTTCGGCCATTTTCAGGCCTTTATCAAGTATACAAAAACAGGCAAAATGGTGTCCTTAAATGGTGTGGAGGAGCCAATCACCATCCAGGAACCGCCCATAATACAAATAGACATATATACAGAATATACAACGATAATCAATTTAAAACAGTGATCAGAGCTCAGAATAGTGACATCATAGAAAAATACAGCAATGTTATAATTGTGCATATAATATGCCATAGATTACTCCATATTAACAATATCACCATTTAGTCTGCCAATCGATGATCTGTTACTGCACACTCCCATTCTGGTGCTGCACCAATCATGTACTCACTAGCAGCAGCGTCCTCCATATCCAATCAGTGTCAGTTCAGCAGCGCTTAGTCAGAGCACTTATCCAATAGCCCACAGGATAACAAATCGGGAGGCACACCTAACTCACTCCCCACTGTGTGGTAAACAAAGGCACATGTTCAGAAGTCATCATAGCAAACGCCCAGTGGATCATGTGAACACCAGCGTCATCAGACACCCAGTCACATGACCGCAAGCATCATCCGAGGTCTAATCACATGATAGTCCCATCATAAGCCTCTATTCTAAGCTGAAAACACTAAAATAGCGCGCGATCACCGGCATCATCCGACACCTGAAAAAAGAACACGCATGCACAATAAACTCTATCATTATTTATATTACTCCAGCTATGTCATCAGGAAACCTGCAGGTCACATGACCGTCAGTATTGGCATAATGTAAGCAAGAGACCCACATGCGGATCTATATAGAATGGAAGATTAACAATATAGCAGACACCTAAAGAAATATATATAATATCTACAAAATAAATGATGTCATCAGGAACCATTAAGTCACCACTCCGATCACTCCAGATAATAATCCTACGAAAACAACAAACATAAGTAAAATATATATCTAAAAACAAACACAGAATATAGATGCAAAAATTACCTAGCACAAATATGCAAATTATATTCGATATTCAACCCCTTTGGTTGCAATGTCTCCAAAACGGAGATCCACCGGAGTTCTTTCTGTTTAAGCAACTTAGTCCTGTCACCACCTCTCCTGAGGGGTGGAACCCCGTCAATAACTCTAAATCTCAGCTGACTGACCAAGTGTCCACATTCTACAAAGTACTTAGATACCGGCAGTTCCATCAACTTCGTCCTGATAGTACTTTTGTGTTTACTTATCCTAGCCTTAACTTCCATCGTTGTCTCGCCTATATACATGAGTCCACACGGACACACGAGCATATAGATTACAAAGCTAGATGTACAAGAGTACCGTTCCTGGATCCGAAAGCGTTGACCCGTGCGTGAGTGGCCAAAACTGTCACCCTTGATCATATTGCCACAGCATGCACAATTCAAACATGGAAAATTTCCATTTTTTGGAGGGCCCAAAGTTAACTGTCTGGATATTTTGGAGGATCCAATGTCAGATTTGACCAACTTATCTTTCAAATTACGCCCTCGCCTATAAGAAAGCAATGGCTTGTGCGCAAATTCAGCTACTTCCGGTAAACCTCTATGTAATAGACCCCAATGCTTATTCAAGATATTCCCTATTTTACCACTAACAGGGCAATAGGTAGAAACAAAAGGGACTCTTTTAGGGGAAATCTTAATACGTTTGTTTCTCACATCTTCCAATGTTGTCTTCAAGGCTTTCTCCTTGAATTTTCTAAGATCCTTCTCAGGATACCCCCTTCTGATGAACTTCTCACACATCTGATCAAGCCTCCTGTCCAATACAGTCTCGTCCTTTACTATCCTACGTACTCTCAGCATCTGACTCCAAGGCAGAGACTCTATCATTTTTCTTGGATGATTACTATCAAAAACCAGGAGACTATTCCTGTCTGTGTCCTTTATAAACAAATCAGTGCATAACAATCCACTGTGCTTGTACACTAAAGTATCCAAAAATTGAATCTGGTCAAAGGAGTGTGTCATTGTAAACTTCAGCTCGGGAAATATCATGTTAAGATGACTATGGAAAGATACCAGATCATTCATGTTCCCCTCCCAAACACAAAAGATATCATCAATGTAGCGCCACCAGGCTCTGACATGGTGCCAGTGGATGGAATTGTACACATGCTGGGTCCATTATTTTTGGGGATGATTTTTCCTGCAGTTGCGTGGTACCGCCATGGGGTCCAATGTGGCGCCCACTTATGCAAACATCTACATGGCGGTACTCGAGGACCAGCATGTGTACAATTCCATCCACTGGCCCATGTCAGAGCCTGGTGGCGCTACATTGATGATATCTTTTGTGTTTGGGAGGGGAACATGAATGATCTGGTATCTTTCCATAGTCATCTTAACATGATATTTCCCGAGCTGAAGTTTACAATGACACACTCCTTTGACCAGATTCAATTTTTGGATACTTTAGTGTACAAGCACAGTGGATTGTTATGCACTGATTTGTTTATAAAGGACACAGACAGGAATAGTCTCCTGGTTTTTGATAGTAATCATCCAAGAAAAATGATAGAGTCTCTGCCTTGGAGTCAGATGCTGAGAGTACGTAGGATAGTAAAGGACGAGACTGTATTGGACAGGAGGCTTGATCAGATGTGTGAGAAGTTCATCAGAAGGGGGTATCCTGAGAAGGATCTTAGAAAATTCAAGGAGAAAGCCTTGAAGACAACATTGGAAGATGTGAGAAACAAACGTATTAAGATTTCCCCTAAAAGAGTCCCTTTTGTTTCTACCTATTGCCCTGTTAGTGGTAAAATAGGGAATATCTTGAATAAGCATTGGGGTCTATTACATAGAGGTTTACCGGAAGTAGCTGAATTTGCGCACAAGCCATTGCTTTCTTATAGGCGAGGGCGTAATTTGAAAGATAAGTTGGTCAAATCTGACATTGGATCCTCCAAAATATCCAGACAGTTAACTTTGGGCCCTCCAAAAAATGGAAATTTTCCATGTTTGAATTGTGCATGCTGTGGCAATATGATCAAGGGTGACAGTTTTGGCCACTCACGCACGGGTCAACGCTTTCGGATCCAGGAACGGTACTCTTGTACATCTAGCTTTGTAATCTATATGCTCGTGTGTCCGTGTGGACTCATGTATATAGGCGAGACAACGATGGAAGTTAAGGCTAGGATAAGTAAACACAAAAGTACTATCAGGACGAAGATTGATGGAACTGCCGGTATCTAAGCACTTTGTAGAATGTGGACACTTGGTCAGTCAGCTGAGATTTAGAGTTATTGACGGGGTTCCACCCCTCAGGAGAGGTGGTGACAGGACTAAGTTGCTTAAACAGAAAGAACTCCGGTGGATCTCCGTTTTGGAGACATTGCAACCAAAGGGGTTGAATATCGAATATAATTTGCATATTTGTGCTAGGTAATTTTTGCATCTATATTCTGTGTTTGTTTTTAGATATATATTTTACTTATGTTTGTTGTTTTCGTAGGATTATTATCTGGAGTGATCGGAGTGGTGACTTAATGGTTCCTGATGACATCATTTATTTTGTAGATATTATATATATTTCTTTAGGTGTCTGCTATATTGTTAATCTTCCATTCTATATAGATCCGCATGTGCGGTCTCTTGCTTACATTATGCCAATACTGACGGTCATGTGACCTGCAGGTTTCCTGATGACATAGCTGGAGTAATATAAATAATGATAGAGTTTATTGTGCATGCGTGTTCTTTTTTCAGGTGTCGGATGATGCCGGTGATCGCGCGCTATTTTAGTGTTTTCAGCTTAGAATAGAGGCTTATGATGGGACTATCATGTGATTAGACCTCGGATGATGCTTGCGGTCATGTGACTGGGTGTCTGATGACGCTGGTGTTCACATGATCCACTGGGCGTTTGCTATGATGACTTCTGAACATGTGCCTTTGTTTACCACACAGTGGGGAGTGAGTTAGGTGTGCCTCCCGATTTGTTATCCTGTGGGCTATTGGATAAGTGCTCTGACTAAGCGCTGCTGAACTGACACTGATTGGATATGGAGGACGCTGCTGCTAGTGAGTACATGATTGGTGCAGCACCAGAATGGGAGTGTGCAGTAACAGATCATCGATTGGCAGACTAAATGGTGATATTGTTAATATGGAGTAATCTATGGCATATTATATGCACAATTATAACACTGCTGTATTTTTCTATGATGTCACTATTCTGAGCTCTGATCACTGTTTTAAATTGATTATCGTTGTATATTCTGTATATATGTCTATTTGTATTATGGGCGGTTCCTGGATGGTGATTGGCTCCTCCACACCATTTAAGGACACCATTTTGCCTGTTTTTGTATACTTGATAAAGGCCTGAAAATGGCCGAAACGTCGTATTTTATGGTGGCTGAATAAAGACTTGTTATACTTCACCTGGATTGGATGCTGTTCCTATTTTTTCGTTGGTCCTAGACGCCTCGTCACAGCCTGAGAGATAACTACACCTAAAGATAGAGGAAAGCTATCTGCCCCGGAGCAGATCCCCCAAAAAACATAGGAAGCCCCCCAAAAATGTAATGGCGGTTAGACAAGAGGAAATACAGACACAGACAGAAAATAGTATGAGCAAACGATGGGCCCAATCTGCCCAGACAGAAAAGGATAGAAAGGATACCCTGCAATCCAAAACAACCCTAAAAATTGCCAACGCTACTGATTGCAAAAACACCCGGGGATCACACGACCTCTACCACCTAAATCAGTTCTCCGGTGTAACAAAACTAAGCCGCAGCCACTGAAAAAACTGGAAAAGGCAAATGAACAAACAACAGTGGCTCCAGCGGAACTGAGAGGAGCCCAAGCCCCCCGGGGGGGAACCTGGCTAACCTCACAGAAATGCAGAGAAATATGCAAATGGAAGCACAAAAACAGAAAATATCTTATCTGAAGCAGGGAAAAAGAGGGAAGGCTCAGCAAGCTTCCAAGTGAACCAGGAACCACAGGTTGAGACAAGAACAATTGATTTACCGGCAACCATGATGGGAGGGAACCTCCTTATATCAAGCCACTCCGTGACTCCAGATTGCCAATCCTCATTGAATGGTTCCCGTACTGTTTGTAACCACCAAGGGAGCTTCTGCTCAGAATTCATTTCCAAATACATTCACAACAGTATACCCTCAAATGAAAGCTGAAAGTCTGAACTTCAACTGCATCTGAATTGTTTTGTTAAAATTC
>JARQOD010001234.1:0-84516 GCA_033576555.1 Oophaga sylvatica
TCCGGGTTTTTCGGGTATGGATACTGGAAACTAAATGACAATGCTTCTCCTATACTTTGCAATGTTAAACCTGTACGACACATGGACGGCACATGGACCCATAGACTTGTATCGGCCCTTGTCATCCGCGCTCCTTGAAAAAAGCAGACATGTCTGAATGTGGTTCAAGAAGACTCACAGTCCATGTAAAACTACGGACATGGGAAGATCACCATAGGTTATAATGGTATAATGGGTACGTGTGGTGTCCGTGAAACACATGGCGTCCACGCGTACTGGAAACACGGACGTGACGGAGGCCTGACGTCGCCATTGCAGGTGTCCAGCTAATCCAAATATTTGAATTGTGGAGAAATCTGTGGGAAGAGAAGCAGCCGCCATTCACGGAGAGATCACCTATCATATACCTTCCTATCTCTTACCCTGTAAGTTGCTACATTACGACCTCACCGCCGGTTCATGTTCACATTTATAAACAGGTTTATTTGATACAATGTAACGATGCGATGCAGCCGGACGTGACTGATGCTCTGACGCATCCGGCCCCATGTGGTGTCAGGCAGGTGGAGAGAAAGCCTCAGCCCCACAGAAAGGCACAAAGCTTTAGGAAAGTGAAGAGCAGCCATCAGTCAGGGGTCACAGAAAGTACTTATCATTCACGCTGTTTTATTATTTGTACATGACATTTTATTCAGGAGGACAATAATTACAAGGGGAATATGAAGTCTCCAAGAAAAACAGCTGGGTGTGCAGTGCATGTTCTGTAAAATGCCAGCTCTGAATGGGGACAAGGCAGGAAAGTTCCTGAGAGTGGGGTCATTACTCTGCTATTGTACTGTATACAATCATATATAATTAAATGCCTAGTTATTCGGCACTTCCAATTTAAATATATCAAAAAAGAATAAGGAAGTTTTTATTACCATAAAAAATTATTTTATTGAAAAAATTTTTTAAAAGTCTTTTTTTAAAAAAAATACATTTCATATGAAGGGGAACATCTATACAACAGAATATACGACTCAAACAGCCTTCAATTGGGTATATTACAATGAAATATATTTCAAAATGATGCTGCCTAATTTATGGTATCTCACCTATAATACAGTGCAGTAAATATATAGTATGTTTACATTGCAGATCTCATATCCAATTGCATGCAATTAATCCAGCATAGCATACATTGCCATTGTTAATAACTTGAACCTCATACATATATATATAAGAAAAAAGTGCATAGTGCAACTAATCAGACAATCCTCTTAAATAGAGGTATGTATAGAGGACATGGTATATAAGGCGTAAGCTTGCAAAATGGTATAGCGCCTATATTGCTGGCATATATTATCCTACCTCAGTGCAGGCTGTGGCACCCCTGACGCGCGTTTCGCCCGTGGCTTCTTCCTGAGGGATGTGCGTGTGCATTTGCTTCCTTGTGTGTGCTTATATCGCCATAGCGGTTTGAATGCGGCGCTTCCGCTGACGTGCACAGGGCTACGTCACCAAGAGTTTGCGTCACATGACGCCCAGCCACTCCCCCGCTCGACGCGTCAGAGCAGGGAGCAGAGCAGGACGCCAGCACAGACGCGTCGTCATGGGGATGCAGAGCCTGCAGTCTACAGGAGCGCACACCGCTTCCATCGTCTGCCCGTCTGTATGTAGATTCTAGAGACATGAGAAGAATTATAGATTATTAAGGGGACTAGAGAGTGTTGTTCTTATAGTTTAGCAAGCATTTGCCACATATACCCATTAATAATATGGAGTTGCACCAGCACATTTTTTACAGGTTGCGGCATGTCATTAATTAGTAAGATCTAATCATATTTATATAATTGGTATTATGTAAAGATCATAAAGTGCATATAATATATTAGTGGAGAATTATTTATACAAAAAATCTCAAATGAGCTTTTATATATAGTAACATATCTATTATAACTTATATATTTATAAAAGACCATGAGTCATATATATGTTCATAATACCGTATCTATTACAGATCATAAACCAAAAAACGTGTGTGTGCTCAAATATTTAGTTTCAAGTGTGACTTTTACCACAAAATACCACTTCATACCACAAAGCATACTGTTATCTTATATCATTGGTTACGGGTCTGGTTACATTGATATCCCCAGTAGGTTAATCATGAATTCATGCCGTGTCCCCCCTCTCGCCGCGTTTCGGAGGTCTTTGTTCTGACTTTTTATGAAATGTTTCTATGTTTGTAATTAATACAATATTATGTTTTTATATTATTTTGGTGGGAATCTCTTCTGATGTGAGGACTATGTGCTTAGATTAAGTTGTGTTATGAATATTAAAGAGTCTAACATTGTGTTTATAGATGGGACGTCTGGGAGTATCAGTCGCCTTTGTGCGGATAGTGACACCATCATAGCACATTTATCTGGAAGGTGTAGAGAGGTTGGTGGTACAGCAGAGAGCGGCCTTTTACTGCTGTTTAGGTACGATTAGCATTGTGGCAGCGTGTAACTTGTGTCATGCTGTGTATCCCGGCACTCTAACAGCAGCACTCAGTTCTGTATTCTGGGCTGTTTATTAAGTTTTCATTGTAACAAATAGACTTCACATAGGAATTTGTTGGTGTCTAAGATGTGAGTTTTGTATCATTGTCAATTTGGAAAAGTGCTCGAATACCGAGGATCGGAGTCATGATGGCCTCATCTCCATCCCTCAGAGCAGCACATCTGTGACCTCATGATCCCATCAATGACATGTAGCCCCTACAGCACCAGCAGCTCATGTTCCCCTGATACCAGCAGCTCATTTCTACACCAGCTGCTAATGTGCCACACAACACCAGCAAATCACGAGCCCCACATAAGGACACTGCCACCACCATGCTTCACTGTGTGCATGGTGTTCTTCTGGTGATGGTTCGTGTTGGTTTTGCACAATCTACAGCTTAGCTACTGTCACGCTGTCACTGTATACAGGAGGTCCGGGGTCTATGCTGACCCTAAGCTGGGGCCCTGACTAATCCCTCTACCTGGAGGTACTGTTGATGGTACAGAGGTCCAGGCCGTCAGCGTAACCCTATCTCCTGTGAATCCCTGACCCTCTGTAATCTAGTCCTGAGAAGGACCCTGATTACCACCACAGGGAACGGGAAGGTAAATGCCTACACACAGTATAAGACGAACGAGACAGTACAAGGGGTAAAATAAAAGACCACCTTGCATACAAAACTCACTCTACAACTACAGAAGGAACACCAACGGGTAAGGAGATAAATAATAAAGCGAGGAGGGGAGAAAACCACACCAGGTACTCTTCACTTCAGACTTCACAATACCACGATCCGCTCTGCTGGTCTGCATGAATGCTTTCACCGACACTTCCCTAGCAGACTGGCAGGTATTTGAAGGAATCTCATTAGTGCAGCATTAACTGCAGCTGGGCGAGGCTGGGCCTCGTCTAGCACAGAGAGAGGGAGAATTAACTCCCTCACTGCCGACAAACACCAAGCACCAAAAACTCAGCTGTGAGAAGTCAGGTTGTGTAATCGCGACGATCTTCGTGGCGACACACCCGTGACAGTACCCCCCCTTCTACGAGGGGCCTCCGGACCCTCAGGGCCAGGTTTATCTGGGTGAGTTGTGTGGAAGGCCCGAATTAATCGGTCTGCGTTAATATCCGACGCAGGAACCCACGTCCTCTCCTCAGGACCATACCCCTTCCAATGAACCAGGTACTGAAGGGACCGGCGATTCAGACGTGAATCGATGATTTTCGACACCTGAAACTCCAAGTTATTATTGACCACCACAGGAGGAGGAGGTAAAGGTGATGGTATCACCGGCGCCACATACCTCTTAAGCAACGATCTGTGGAACACATTGTGAATTTTAAACGTAGGGGGGAGGTCAAGACGGAATGCCACCGGATTAATTATAGAACTGATCCTGTATGGCCCGATGAACCTGGGACCCAGTTTCCAGGAGGGAACCTTAAGTTTTATATTCTTGGTAGACAACCATACCCGATCGTTCACACTTAGGTCCGGACCAGACACTCTCCTCCTATCAGCCATACGTTTGTATCGGTTCCCCATAGTACTCAGATTATTCAGCACTCCTCTCCACACTGAAGCAAGTGACGACGAAAATCGTTCCTCCTAACTGCATAGGCTCCTCTGGACTGACCAGGGGAACCTCAATATAAGGGGCCCTAGTAGAAGGGGGAGTCATCACAGGGGGCGAAGTTACCCCGCACCTCTCCCGAAGCCGTCTGTCAATGCGAATAGCAAGGGCCATAGCGGCTTCCAGTGACGTGGGAGGGTCATACTGTGCCAACACATCCTTTAATTTGTCAGATAAACCTTGACAAAACTGGCTCCTAAGAGCCGGGTCATTCCACTGGGTGTCCGTGGCCCACCTACGGAACTCCGAACAGAATTCCTCCCCGGACGATCTCCCTGCTGTATCTTACGTAACTTAGATTCAGCAAGGGAGACCCGATCCGGGTCATCATATACAAGACCCAGAGCTGCGAAAAACCTATCCACTGACTGGAGAGCCGGGAGCCCGGGGGAGAGAGAACGCCCAGGATTGGGGGTCTCCCTGTAGGAGCGAGATGACAATCCCCATCCTTTGTTCTTCACTCCCAGATGACCGAGGTCGCAGCCGAAAGTACAATTTACATGCCTCCCGGAAAGCAAAAAATTTGTCCCGCCCTCCAGTGAATCTGTCAGGGAGAGCTACTTTAGGTTCAGGTCCGGCTTGCTCCAGGGGGTACAAAACCTTGGACTTAACGTTCGCCAGCTCCATGGACAAACACTGCAACTGCCGAGCTAGACTGGCTACTGGATCCATGGTGGCTGGAGAGAATCTTTAGTATGGTCGGTGAAAATGTCACGCTGTCACTGTATACAGGAGGTCCGGGTTCTATGCTGACCCTAAGCTGGGGCCCTGACTAATCCCTCTACCTGGAGGTACTGTTGATGGTACAGAGGTCCAGGCCGCCAGCGTAACCCTATCTCCTGTGAATCCCTGACCCTCTGTAATCTAAGTCCTGAGAAGGACCCTGATCACCACCACAGGGAACGGGAAGGTAAATGCCTACACACAGTATAAGACGAACGAGACAGTACAAGGGGTAAAATAAAATACCACCTTGCATACAAAACTCACTCTACAACTACAGAGGGAACACCAACGGTAGGAGATAAATAATAAAGCGAGGAGGGGAAAAAACCACACCAGGTACTCTTCACTTCAGACTTCACAATACCACGATCCGCTCTGCTGGTCTGCATGAATGCTTTCACCGACACTTCCCTAGCAGACTGGCAGGTATTTGAAGGAATCTCATTAGTGCAGCATTAACTGCAGCTGGGCGAGGCTGGGCCTCGTCTAGCACAGAGAGAGGGAGAATTAACTCCCTCACTGCCGACAAATACCAAGCACCAAAAACTCAGCTGCGAGAAGTCAGGTTGTGTAATCGCGACGATCTTCGTGGCGACACACCCGTGACAGCTACGTCCTATAATGAGGACATCAGATGTCGCTAGCTCACTCTATGGATGGTCGCAACCTACAGCTGAGATACATCTTATTAAATCCACATTAGTCCTTTCCATTGTCCTTAGTAATACATTTATTTCCATCTTCAGGATATTCTACGGCTGAATATTAAATACATTCATAATTCCTGAACTCTCTAATGTTTGTATGGGGGAAGTTTAGAACAAAGTTCCCATAAAGAAAGTTTTTTCCGTTCTGAGATCTTAGCAGTGGTGTAAATACTGGTGACCTTTCCGGGGATAATTATTCCACTATTATGTGCTAACATGGAATAAAAGCCAAATCCATGGCAGACAAATGTTCATTGTTCATCCATTTATGATTCCCGTCCCTGCTCTTCAATGGTGAGGAACCAAAGGATGACGTGTAGGAGAGGAAAGAAATGTGCAGCAAAGAGAAGAGGGAACTTGAAAAGGACAGAAATGGCTTTGATCAAAAAAGAGGTCACACAATATTGAGAAAAGAAAGAAGAAATGAGAGAGTTTGGGCCGTGACTGGATTTAAAATGGCAAGTGGAAAACTGATATTGTAACGAAAATCATTAGAGCGGAAAAAGGCTGAAAAGGTGACGTGTGATCTGCCAATCAGAAAAAGTAAAGAGGACGCAAGGGGGAAGAGCGGACAAGCGACTGACGAGTTCTTCATTGTTACCAGAGCACAAGGGGTTAATAGATGTAGAAGATTCTATTCACTGACAGAAAGAAACCGGATAGAAGGAGACGGAGGATCCTGATGAAGAGCAAAATAAGAGAAGTCTAGTGACCAATGGGATTAAAGCTGCAAACAAGGGCCCAAGTGACCTAAAAACGTGGAATCTGTGTTATTGTCAGTGGTGTTAACGAAGTCTAAAAGCGGCCATTCTACTGTGATAGATAATAGATAGATAATGGATAGATAGATAGATAGATAGATAGATAATAGATAGATAAATATATAGATAATAGATAGATAGATAATAGATAGATAGATAGATAGATAGATAGATAGATAGATAGATAGATAGATAGATAGATAGATAGATAGATAATGGATAGATAGATAGATAGATAGATAGATAATAAATTGATGGATAATAGAAAGATAAATAAATGATAGATAGATAATAGATAGATAATATATAATAGATAGATAATAGAGAGATAAATAAATGATAGATAGATAATAGATAGATAATATATAATAGATAGATTAATAGATAGATAATAGATAGATAATATGTAATAGATAGATAATAGATAGAAAATATATAATAGATAGATAATAGATAGACAGATAATAGATAGCTAGATAGATAACAGATAATAGATACTAGATAGATAATAGATAGATAATAGATAGATTGATAGATAGATAGATAGATAGATAGATAGATAGATAGATAGATAGATAGATAGATAGATAATAGATGATAGATCAACTATGTAAACCTGAGACTCAGCAGTGGATATTAAGGTGAGATTAGAGTCTGGTACTTTCAGACAATCAGGAGTGAGAGGAGGAGCAGTTTTTTTGTAAGGACAGTGATCTTCACAACATGTTTTTAGAAGTGCATCATGGGAAGAACAATGTAAATGTTTAGGAGCTCAGAAGAAGAGATGTTGATGCTCATCAGGCTGCAAAACATTGCAAAACCGTCTCTACAGAGTTTGGACTCCAACAATCCGCAGTCAGGCAGATTGTGTTGAAATTGTGGAAATACAAGACCATTATTACCTTCCCTAAGATGAAGTGATAGGTCACAAAGGATCTCAAGGTCACCTCTAACAACTCAATGCCACCTTCATATGAACCAATGTTAATGTTCATTAATCCACCATCAGAATTACACTAAGTGACAATAGTGTCCATGGCAGGAATGGAAGAGAAAAGGCTCTGAAGGCTCTGTAGGCACTGAAGGCACTGTTCTCCAAAGAGAATATTGCTGCCTTTCATGATCGTCCCTGAGAACGGAGTACCTGTAGCTGGACGTCCGGCTCGCACCCCATTGTCGTGTAGACATTTTCTGATGATTTTCTGTAGGCATGCTTTGATGCCTTAGACCTGGTATTTGACAAACAATTTCACATGAAGTACAGAATGTATCAATTGTGAACCCAGCATTTCACCAAAGTGTCCCACGAGCTGTTTTCAAATATGACAATACTGGGTCACGTGTTCCACACACTACTTTGAGCCGCCTGTGTGGCTTGAACCTGCTCCCATGGCTGCAGCATGTCCGGACTTTTCTCTTTCAGGAATTTTCATTGGTCGGTGATTACACAGGAGCTGCCAGCAGCATCTCCAGACTTGTCTCTCATGGAGCACTTTGGGGATGTCATTGGTTGGTGATTACACACAAGAAGTGCTGGCAGCGTCTCCGGACTTGTCTCCATTCATCACATTGAGGACGTAATTGGTTGGTGATCACACAGGAGCTGCCGGCAGAGTCACTGGATTGGTCACCTTAGAGCACATTGGGGACGTCCATGGTCGGTGATTTCACAGGAGCTGCTGGCAGAATCTCCACACTAGTCTCCATCAAGCACATTGGGAATGTCATTGGTTGGTGATTACACAGGAACTGACAGAAGTGTCTCTGGACTTGTCTCCCATTGAGAACATCGGAGACATCATTGGTCGGTGATCACACAGGAGCTGCCGGCAAGGTTTGGGGACTTGTCTCCATCGAGAACATCATTGATCGGTGATTACACAGGAGCTGCCGGCAGGGTTGGGACGTGTCTCCATCGAGAACATCGGGAACATCATTGGTCGGTGATTACACAGGAGCTGCCAGCAGGGTTGGGGACTTGTCTCCATCGAGAACATCATTGATCGGTGATTACACAGGAGCTGCCGGCAGGGTTAGGGGACATGTCTCCATCGAGAACATCGGGAACATCATTGGTCGGTGATTACACAGGAGCTGCCGGCAGGGTTTGGGGACTTGTCTCCATCGAGAACATCGGGAACATCATTGGTCGGTGATTACACAGGAGCTGCCGCAGGGTTTGGGGATTTGTCTCCATCGAGAACATCGGAGACATCATTGGTCGGTGATCACACAGGAGCTGCCGGCGGGGTTTGGGGACTTGTCTCCATCGAGAACATCGGGAACATCATTGGTCGGTGATTACACAGGAGCTTCCGGCAGGGTTTGGGGACTTGTCTCCATTGAGCACATCGAGGACGTCATTGGTCGGTGATTACACAGGAGCTGCCGGCAGGGTTTGGGGACTTGTCTCCATCGAGAACATCATTGATCGGTGATTACACAGGAGCTGCCGGCAGGGTTTGGGGACGTGTCTCCATCGAGAACATCGGGAACATCATTGGTCGGTGATTACACAGGAGCTGCCGGCAGGGTTTGGGGACTTGTCTCCATCGAGAACATCGGGAACATCATTGGTCGGTGATTACACAGGAGCTGCCGGCAGGGTTTGGGGACTTGTCTCCATCGAGAACATCGGAGACATCATTGGTCGGTGATCACACAGGAGCTGCCGGCAGGGTTTGGGGACTTGTCTCCATCGAGAACATCGGGAACATCATTGGTCGGTGATTACACAGGAGCTTCCGGCAGGGTTTGGGGACTTGTCTCCATTGAGCACATCGAGGACGTCATTGGTCGGTGATTACACAGAGCTGCCGGCAGGGTTTGGGGACTTGTCTCCATCGAGAACATCATTGATCGGTAATTACACAGGAGCTTCCGCCAGGGTTTGGGGACTTGTCTCCATCGAGAACATCATTGATCGGTGATTACACAGGAGCTGCCGGCAGGGTTTGGGGACTTGCCCTCCATCGAGAACATCGGGAACATCTTTGGGTCGGTGATTACACAGGAGCTGCCGGCAGGGTTTGGGGACTTGTCTCCATCGAGAACATCGGAATCATTGGTCGTGATTACACAGAGCTGCCGACAGGGTTTGGGGACTTGTCTCCATAGAGAACATCGGAGACGTCATTGTCGGTGATCACACAGGAGCTGCCGGCAGGGTTTGGGACTTGTCTCCATCGAGAACATCGGAACATCATGATCGGTGATTACACAGGGCTGCCGCAGGGTTGGGGACTTGTCTCCATCGAGAACATTATTGATCGTGATACACAGGGCTGCCCGGCAGGGGTTTTGGACTTGTCTCCATGTAGAACATCGGAGACATCATTGGTCGGTGATCACACAGGAGCTGCCGGCAAGGTTTGGGGACTTGTCTCCATCGAGAACATCATTGATCGGTGATTACACAGGAAGCTGCCGGCAGGGTTTGGGGACGTGTCTCCATCGAGAACATCGGGAACATCATTGGTCGGTGATTACACAGGAGCTGCCGGCAGGTTTGGGGACTTGTCTCCATCGAGAACACATTGATCGGTGATTACACAGGAGCTGCCGGCAGGGTTTGGGGACGTGTCTCCATCGAGAACATCGGGAACATCATTGGTCGGTGATTACACAGGAGCTGCCGCAGGGTTTGGGACTTGTCTCCATCGAGAACATCGGGAACATCATTGGTTCGGTGATTACACAGGAGCTGCCGGCAGGGTTTGGGACTTGTCTCCATCGAGAACATCGGAGACATCATTGGTCGGTGATCACACAGGAGCTGCCGGCAGGGTTTGGGGACTTGTCTCCATCGAGAACATCGGGAACATCATTGGTCGGTGATTACACAGGAGCTTCCGGCAGGGTTTGGGGACTTGTCTCCATGAGCACATCGGGACGTCATTGGTCGTGATTACACAGGAGCTCCGGCAGGGTTTGGGGACTTGTCTCCATCGAGAACATCATTGATCGGTGATTACACAGGAGCTGCCGGCAGGGTTTGGGACTTGTCTCCATCGAGAACATCGGGAACATCATTGGTCGGTGATTACACAGGAGCTGCCGGCAGGGTTTGGGGACTTGTCTCCATCGAGAACATCGGGAACATCATTGGTCGGTGATTACACAGGAGCTGCCGCAGGGTTTGGGGACTTGTCTCCATGAGAACATCGAGACGTCATTGGTCGGTGATCACACAGGAGCTGCCGGCAGGGTTTGGGGACTTGTCTCCATCGAGAACATCGGGAACATCATTGGTCGGTGATTACACAGGAGCTGCCGGCAGGGTTTGGGGACTTGTATCCATCGAGAACATCGGGAACATCATTGGGATCGGTGATTACACAGGGTGCCGGCAGGGTTTGGGGACTTGTCTCCATCGAGAACATCGTATTGGTCGGTGATCACACAGAGCTGCGGCAGGTTTGGGGACTTGTCTCCACGAGAACATGGAATCATTGGTCGTGATTCACAGGAGCTTCCGGCAGGTTTGGGACTTGTCTCCATGAGCACATCGGGACGTCATTGGTCGGTGATTACACAGGAGCTGCCGCAGGTTTGGGACTTGTCCCCTCACGGAACATCATTGATCGGTGATTACACAGGAGCTGCCGGAGGGTTTGGGACTTGTCTCCATCGAGAACATCGGGAACTCATTGGTCGGTGATTACACAGGGCTGCGGCAGGGTTGGGGACTTGTCTCCATCGAGACATCGGGACATCATTGGTCGGTGATTACACAGGAGCTGCCGACAGGGTTGGGGACTTGTCTCCATAGAAACATCGGACGTCATTGGTCGGTGATCACACAGGAGCTGCCGGCAGGGTTTGGGGACTTGTCTCCATCGAGAACATCGGAACATCATTGATCGGTGATTACACAGGGCTGCCGGCAGGTTGGGGACTTGTCTCCATCAGAACATCGGGAACATTGATCGGTGATTACACAGGGCTGCCGGCAGGGTTTGTGGACTTGTCCCATGAGAACATCGGGACTCATTGGTCGGTGATACACAGGAGCTGCCGCAAGGTTTGGGACTTGTCTCATCGAGAACATCATTGATCGGTGATACACAGGAGCTGCGGCAGGTTTGGGGACTGTCTCCATCGAGAACATCGGGAACATCATTGGTCGGTGATTACACCCAGTTGTGTCTAGACTTTGTCTGACGACGGCAGGTTGGGACTGTCTCCATCGAGAACATCGGGAACATCATTGGTCGGTGATTACACAGGAGTGCCGGCAGGTTTGGGGACTTGTCTCCATCGAGAACATCGGAACTCATTGGTCGGTGATACACAGGAGCTGCGCAGGGTTTGGGGACTTGTCTCCATCGAGAACATCGAGACATCATTGGTCGGTGATCACACAGGAGCTGCCGGCAGGGTTTGGGACTTGTCTCTCGAGAACATCGGGACTCATTGGTCGGTGATTACACAGGAGCTTCCGGCAGGGTTGGGACTTGTCTCCATGAGCACATCGGGAG
Organism: Oophaga sylvatica; assembly: GCA_033576555.1. Taxonomy (NCBI): domain Eukaryota; kingdom Metazoa; phylum Chordata; class Amphibia; order Anura; family Dendrobatidae; genus Oophaga; species Oophaga sylvatica. Next base: position 11,844 of record JARQOD010001234.1, read on the forward strand.
TCATTGGTCGGTGATTACACAGGAGCTGCCGCAGGTTTGGGGACTTGTCTCCATCGAGAACATCATTGTCGGTGATACACAGGAGCTGCCGCAGGTTTGGGACTTGTCTCCATCGAGAACATCGGGAACATCATTGGTCGGTGATTACACAGGAGCTGCCGGCAGGGTTGGGACTTGTCTCCATCAGACATCGGGAACATCATTGGTCGGTGATTACACAGGAGCTGCGGCAGGTTGGGGACTTGTCTCCATCGAGAACATCGGAACATCATTGGTCGGTGATACACAGGGCTGCCGGCAGGGTTTGGGGACTTGTCTCCATCGAGAACATCGGGAACATCATTGTCGGTGATTACACAGGAGCTCCGGCAGGGTTTGGGGACTTGTCTCCATTGAGCACATCGAGGACTCATTGGTCGGTGATTACACAGGAGCTGCCGGCAGGTTGGGGACTTGTCTCCATCGAGAACATCATTGTCGGTAATTACACAGGAGCTTCCGCCAGGGTTTGGGGACTTGTCTCCATCGAGAACATCATTGATCGGTGATTACACAGGAGCTGCCGGCAGGGTTTGGGGATTGTCTCCATGAGACATCGGAACATCATTGGTCGGTGATTACACAGGAGCTGCCGGCAGGGTTTGGGGACTTGTCTCCATCGAGAACTCGGGAACATCATTGGTCGGTGATTACACAGGAGCTGCGCAGGGTTTGGGGACTTGTCTCCATGAGAACATCGGGACTCATTGGTCGGTGATCACACAGGAGCTGCCGGCAGGGTTTGGGGACTTGTCTCCATCGAGAACATCGGGAACATCATTGTCGGTGATTACACAGGAGGCTGCCGGCAGGGTTTGGGGACTTGTCTCCATCGAGAACATTGGACTTGATCGGTGATTACACAGGAGCTGCCGGCAGGGTTTTGGGGACTTGTCTCCATTGAGAACATCGGAGACAGTCATTGGTCGGTGATTACACAGGAGCTTCCGGCAGGGTTTGGGGACTTGTCTCCATCGAGAACATCATTGATCGGTGATTACACAGGAGCTGCCGGCAGGGTTTGGGGACTTGTCTCCATCGAGAACATCGGGAACATCATTGGTCGGTGATTACACAGGGGCTGCCGGCAGGGTTTGGGGACTTGTCTCCATCGAGAACATCGGGAACATCATTGGTCGGTGATTACACAGAGCTGCCGACAGGGTTTGGGGACTTGTCTCCATAGAGAACATCGGAGACGTCATTGGTCGGTGATCACACAGGAGCTGCCGGCAGGGTTTGGGGACTTGTCTCCATCGAGAACATCGGGAACATCATTGATCGGTGATTACACAGGGGCTGCCGGCAGGGTTTGGGGACTTGTATCCATCGAGAACATCGGGAACATTATTGATCGGTGATTACACAGGGGGTGCCGGCAGGGTTTGGGGACTTGTCTCCATTGAGAACATCGGAGACATCATTGGTCGGTGATCACACAGGAGCTGCCGGCAAGGTTTGGGGACTTGTCTCCATCGGGAACATCATTGGTCGGTGATTACACAGGGGCTGCCAGCAGGGTTTGGGGACTTGTCTCCATCGAGAACATTGGAGACATCATTGGCCGGTGATCACATCAGGGGCTGCCGGCAGGGTTTGGGGACTTGTCTCCATCGAGAACATCGAAGACGTCATTGGTCGGTGATTACACAGGAGCTGCCGGCAGGGTTTGGGGACTTGTCTCCATCGAGAACATCGGGAACATCATTGGTCGGTGATCACACAGGGGCTGCCGGCAGGGTTTGGGGACTTGTCTTCATCGAGAACATCGGGAACATTATTGGTCGGTGATCACACAGGGGCTGCCGGCAGGGTTTGGGGACTTGTCTCCATCGAGAACATCGGGAACATCATTGGTCGGTGATCACACAGGAGCTGCCGGCAAGGTTTGGGGACTTGTCTCCATCGAGAACATCGGGAACATCATTGGTCGGTGATCACACAGGGGCTGCCGGCAGGGTTTGGGGACTTGTCTCCATCGAGAACATCGGAGACATCATTGGTCGGTGATCACACAGGGGCTGCCGGCAGGGTTTGGGGACTTGTCTCCATCGAGAACATCGGAGACGTCATTGGTCTGTGATTACACAGGAGCTGCCGGCAGGGTTTTGGGACTTGTCTCCATCGAGAACATCGGAGACGTCATTGGTCTGTGATTACACAGGAGCTGCCGGCAGGGTTTTGGGACTTGTCTCCATCGAGAACATCGGAGACATCATCGGTCGGTGATTACACAGGAGCTGCCGGCAGAGTTTGGGGACTTGTCTCCATCGAGCACATGGGGACGTCATCGGTCGGTGATTACACAGGAGCTGCCGGCAGGGTTTTGGGACTTGTCTCCATCGAGAACATTGGAGACGTCATTGGTCGGTGATTACACAGGGGTTACCGGTAGTGGAAAATTTTGTTTCCATTTTGTCACTCTTTGCAGACCAGTAACGTCTATCATTGATTTCCATAATTCCACCACTTTTCATTCTTGATATTGCAATTCCACTGCTGAGGAGTGTATATTAGGATGAAGCACATGGGACCTCACGTGCTCATTATATGCGGGTTATGTCATGTATTAGGATGAAGGACATGGATCGCCACATTTGTTTTATATGAGGATGAAGGATAACGGATATCACATGCTCGTTATGAGGCCGGTTGGACAGAAGGAGCAGCCATTTCATCATTTTTGTGTACTATTGGTGTAATTATCAGAGAACCTGAGAGACACATGTCCACCTCGCTGATGGTGAAGGTCAGTCAATTACTCCATTGCAAGGACTGTGGGATCTGTAGAAATCTGAACCCTCCAAGAAACACATGTCATCTGAGGGTGATGGAGAATAAAGCAGACACTGATCCCTCATTATTTTCACCGGACCATCAGCGTCTCCTCCGTATCCTGACCGTCCCTTATTATATGACTTGTTTTCTGGAGCATCAGATGACAATTTCAGCATTTGTGGAGAATTCAGAAGATCAATATAAATTCCAGGACCAGAATTAGTCTTTATCCTTCTTGCAAACTTTCATTAGCCGGTAACAGCAAGGTCTAATAACAGCTCATAAAATGGGAGACACTTGTAATTACATTGTTATAGAGATGAATACACGCGTCCTCCCCAGATCTGTGATATCAAACTTTTAAAAAACTTAGCTGAACGTTTCTGTTTTCATTTAGACCTGTTACTCTAGTCCCAACCAGAGCTGCAGCTACAGTTCTTATGGGAAAATAATGTCATATCCAACAAAATAAACCTTTCTCAGACTTTGCAGAGAAATAAAAAACCTCTGGGGAATTGCTGTTCATTTGGTTTTAATTGGGAAAAACTTCCGTCTCTGGGGCAATCAGGTAAGTTCCTTGGGTCAAATGAACTTCATATTTTCCTCTATTAACTTTAAATCTTGGTGCCATCAGTTATGTGATAAAAGACACATTATTATCCTAGAATGCAAGGGACCTCAAGGGTCATCATGTCCGTCCCCCCGCTCAATGCAGCCACGATTATTGGCATTACCAATGCCATCGCTTATAATTGATCATTCTACACTTTACCAGCTCTTACTGTAAAGAATCCTTCTTACATTGAAAATAAAAATCTAATCCAATGCAAAGTTCTCTGCAATGATACATTGTAGACATGCAGTTATCCACTATGTATGTGCAGTGACATGCTGTGTATATACAGTCATGGCCAAAAGTTTTGAGAATGACACAAATATTCTATTTTCACATGATCTGCTGCCCTCTGGTTTTTATGTGTGTTTGACAGATGTTTTTATCACAGACAGAAATATAATTGCAAACATATGAGTAACAAAAGCTTATATTGACAGTTAGAATGAGTTAATGCAGCAAGTCAATATTTGCAGTGTTGACCCTTCTTCTTCAGGACCTCTGCAATTCTCCCTGGCATGCTCTCAATCAACTTCTGGACCAAATCCTGACTGATAGCAGTCCATTCTTGCACAATCAATGCTTTCATTTTGTCAGAATTTTTAGGTTTTTGTTTGTCCACCCGTCTCTTGATGATTGACCACAAGTTCTCAATGGGATTAAGATCTGGGGAGTTTCCAGGCCATGGACCCAAAATCTCTATGTTTTGTTCCCTGAGCCATTTAGTTATCACCTTTGCTTTATGGCAAGGTGCTCCATCATGCTGGAAAAGGCATTGTTGATCGCCAAACTGCTCTTGGAGGGTTGGGAGAAGTTGCTCTTGGAGGACATTCTGGTACCATTCTTTATTCATGGCTGTGTTTTTAGGCAAGACTGTGAGAGAGCCAATTCCCTTGGCTGAGAAGCAACCCCACACATGAATGGTTTCAGGATGCTTAACAGTTGGCATGAGACAAGACTGGTGGTAGCGCTCACCTTGTCTTCTCCGAATGAGACGTTTTCCTGATGTCCCAAACAATCGAAAAGGGGATTCATCAGAGAAAATAACTTTACCCCCAGTCCTCAGCAGTCCACTGCCTGTACCTTTTGCAGAATATCAGTCTGTCCATGATGTTTTTTCTGGAGAGAAGTGGCTTCTTTGCTGCCCTCCTTGAGACCAGGCCTTGCTGCAAGAGTCTCCGCCTCACAGTGCGTGCAGATGCACTCACACCTGCCTGCTGCCATTCCTGAGCAAGCTCTGCACTGCTGGTAGCCCGATCCCGCAGCTGAAACACTTTTAAGAGACGGTCCTGGCGCTTGCTGGTCTTTCTTGGGCGCCCTGGAGCCTTTTTGCCAACAATGGAACCTCTCTCCTTGAAGTTCTTGATGATGCGATAGATTGTTGACTGAGGTGCACTCTTTCTAGCTGCGATACTCTTCCCTGTTAGGCCATTTTTGTGCATTGCAATGATGACTGCACGTGTTTCTTTAGAGATAACCATGGTTAACAGAAGAGAAACAATGATGCCAAGCACCAGCCTCCTTTTAAAGTGTCCAGTGGTGTCATTCTTACTTAATCATGACAGATTGATCTCCAGCCATGTCCTCATCAACACCCACACCTGTGTTAATGGAGCAATCACTGAAAAGAGGTTAGCTGGTCCTTTTAAGGCAGGGCTGCAATGATGATGACATGTGTTTTGGGGGATAAAGTTCATTTTCTAGCCAAATATTGACTTTGCAAGTAATTGCTGTTAAGCTGATCACTCTTTATAACATTCTGGAGTATATGCAAATTGCCATTAGAAAAAGTGAAGCAGTAGACTTTGTAAAAATTAATATTTGTGTCATTCTCAAAACTTTTGGCCATGACTGTACAATGATGTATTGTCTATATGCAATGACACTTTGTGGTCATGCAGTGATAAAATATGTGCATCTGTGTGATACATTGTGTAAATGCAATGATTCATCGTGTGAATGCAGTGACGCATTGTGTATAAGTGGTGATATGTTGTGTATAAACAGAACATGATGCTTATATTTTGCCTCATTATGGACATACACTGATACACTGTGAACACTCAATGATACATTGTGTGCGTGCAGTGATACATTTTATATACACTGACTTATTACTGACATGCAGTGCTATGTTTTGTGAATGAAAAGGTATAGTGTGTATGTGCATTGATACATTGTGTACGTGTAGCAATACATTGGGGACATAGAGTGATATACTGTGGACATGTATTGATACAGTTTTAAATGCTGATATATAAAGTATGCGTATAGTGATACACTTGATATGTATAGACACATTTTTATACAGCGGTATAGTGTGTATAATCTATGATACATTATGTACAGAGAGTGATATATTGTGGACATGCCTTGAAAGATTTTTAATTCAGTAATATACAGTATTGTGTACATTCTGTGATACATTGTATATGTATACAGTGATATATTTTATAGACAATGATATATTGTCTGGGTATTATGTAATACATTGTGTATATATATATATATATATATATATATATGCAGTGATACATTTTGTGCAAGATGTGCTACATTGTGTATAGGCAGTGATACATTTTACAATTTTGTGCAAGATGTGCTACATTGTGTATAGGCAGTGATACATTTTGTAACTGTTGTGATACATTGTGTATACACAGTAATATATTTTGTAACTGTTGTGATACATTGTATAAACACGAATGATATGTGTACTGTGACAAAGTCACTGGTAAAGTACTGGGGAGAGATATATGTCACTGCATTTAATGTCATCAGTGATGTGAAACTCTTAGAGTAATTTCCTCCAGCACACTAAGTGCTGTGAGGATTAAGCTAAGTTGCATAAATGGGCTGGTTTTTATGTGGACATCCGTAGCGTGGGTGGGAGGATGTCCACCTTATCTCCACCTGCAGAGCCGGCCCCGCCTTTGCTGACAGGACCTGTGTGATGTCACAGCCATGTGTTCAGTCACATGGGAGAGGAGTCACATGCTCTGGGGCTTAAATAGCTGGGCTCCTGAGGCACACTATGTTCAGCAGGACTGAAGAGAGGATCTCCAGTGTTTTGTGTCCTGAGGAGGAAAGACTGAACCTGTGTTACTCCAGAGCTGGCTACCCGCAAACGAATGGACTCTGTTACAGCATTTTGTTTTCTTTGTTGTTTTCCTGTTTTTTTCCTGAAATGCTGTGTTTACTTTCCATTCTTGTTGGTTTATGCTGCCATATAATAAACCAACAAAGATTTAAAGTGACAGTGTTCCTGTCACAGAAATAACTTGAATCTGACAAAAGTAATAACAAATCAAAAATTTATGAAAATGAACAAATGACAGTCAGACATTGCTTTTCAGCTTCCACAGAATTTATAAAAAAAATAAAACTCATGAAATCAGCCTGGACAGAAATGATGGTTCCCCTGAAAATAATGTGACAGAAGGGACATGTTAAATTGCGGTGTGTCCACTAATTATCATCACAGGTGTCTACAATCGTGGAATCAGTGAGTGGCCTGTATAGAGGCTACAGATACTCACTGTGCTGTTTGGTGACATGGTGTGTGTCACACTCAACATGGACCAGAGGAAGCGAAGGAAAGAGTTGTCTCAGGAGATTAGAAAGAAAATTATAGACAAACATGTTACAGGTAAAAGTTATAAGACCATCTGCAAGCAGCTTGATGTTCCTGTGACTACAGCTGCACATATTATTCAGAAATGTAAGCTCTATGGGACTGTAACCAACCTCCCTGGACGTGGCCGCAGGAGGGAAATTGATGACAAATCAAAGAGACGGATAATACGAATGGTAACAAAAGGGCCCAGAAAAACTTCTAAACAGATTAAAGGTGAACTTCAAGCTCAAGGAGCATCAGTGTCAGATCGCATCATCCGACGTTGTATGAGTCAAAGTGGACTTCATGGGAGACGACCAAGGAGGACACCATTGTTGAAAAAAATCATAAAAAAGTCAGACTGGAATTTGCCAAACTACATGGTGACAAGCCACAAAGCTTCTGGAGAATGTCCTGTGGACAGATGAGACAAAATTTAACTTTTTGGCGAGGCACATCAGCTCTATGTTCACAGACGGAAAAATTAAGCATATCAAGAAAAGAACACTGTCCCTACTGTGAAACATGGAGGAGGCTCTGTTATGTTCTGGGGCTGCTTTGCTGCATCTGGCACAGGGTGTCTAGAATCTGTGCAGGTTACAATGAAATCTCAAGACTATCGAGGGATTCTAGAGAGAAATGTGCTGCCCAGTGTCAGAAAGCTTGGTCTCAGTCGCAGGTAATGGGTCTTGCAACAGGATAATGACCCAAAATACACAGCTAAAACACCCAAGAATGGCTAAGAGGAAAACACTGGACTATTCTGAAGTGGCTTCTATGAGCCCTGACCTAAATCTTATTGAGCATCTGTGGAAAGAGCTGAAACATGCCGTCTGGAAAAGGCGACCTTCACACACGAGACAACTGGAGCAGTTTACTCTTGAGGAGTGGCCAAAATACCTGTCGAGAGGTGCGAAGTCTCATTGACAGTTACAGGAATCGTTTGATTGCAGTGATTGCTTCAAAAGGTTGTGCAACAAAATGTTAAGTTAAGAAAACCATCATTTCTGTCCAGGCCGATTTCATGAGTTATATTTTTTTTTAAAAATTCTGTGGAAACTGAAAAGCAATGTCTGACTTTCATTTGTTCATTTTCATAGATTTTTGATTTATTATTACTTTTGTCAGATTTAAGTTATTTCTGTCAACATTGTGGGTTATTCTGTCATTAAACGAGGGGTGACAACAATTTTGACCACATGTGTGTACGATGTGATATATATTGTACATACTGTGATACATTGTATGTACGGAATGTTAGATTTTATATACAGTGATATGTTGTGATACATTGTATATACGCAGTGATATAGTGTGTACATACTGTGATACATTGTATATATGCAGTGATATGGTGTGTTATATACTGTGATGCATTGTATATATGCAGTGATATGGTGTGTATATACTGTGATGCATTGTATATATGCAGTGATATGGTGTGTATATACTGTGATACATTGTATATACACAGTGATATGGTGTGTATTTACTGTGATGCATTGTATATATGCAGTGATATGGTGTGTATATACTGTGATACATTGTATATACACAGTGATATGGTGTGTATTTACTGTGATGCATTGTATATATGCAGTGATATGGTGTGTTATACTGTGATACATTGTATATACACAGTGATATGGTGTGTATATACTGTGATACATTGTATATACACAGTGATATGGTGTGTATTTACTGTGATGCATTGTATATATGCAGTGATATGGTGTGTACATACTGTGATACATTTTGTAAGTCTGTGATACATTGTTATAGCAGTGATACATTTGTACATATTCAAGTGGTACATTGTTATACGTGATACATTTTGTAATTTTGATACATTGTATACACAGTAGATATGTTTTACATTTGTGATACATTGTAATACACGATGATTATGTGATGTACAATCCGTGTAGAAGTATGGGAGAGAATATTCGCTGTTGAATCGATCTAGTTCCGATGTATAACTTAGAGTAATTTCCAGCACTAATGTTTGTGAGGAATGTAATTTGCAAATGGGTGGTTTTTATGTGGACATCCTGTAGTGGCTGAGGTTCCATCTTAACTCATGCAGAGCTGGGCCTTCTGCTGACATGACTGTCAGAATGCACAGCCATGCAGCCATTTAAGGTCACATGCTGGGAATAGCTTGGGACAGCACCTGTTCAGCAGGACTTGAACAGAGAGATCAGTTTTTGTGTCTGGGGGCTTTTAGCCAGGCTGCACCAAACGAATGGCTTGTTAAGCTTTTTTTCCTGTTGTTTTCACTGCTTTTTCCTGAAAGTGCTGTGTTTAGTTTCAGTTACGTTGGTTTATGCTGCCATTAATGAAACCAATCAAAGATTAATGCAGTGTCACTTCACAGAACTTATTTTTTGATTTCTTACAGTTAATACATCACCAGAATTTATAAATACAATATGTAGACCTGCTTCATCCCGAATTCTAAAAAATAAACTCATATGGCTTGGACAAAATGATGTCCTGAAAAAAGGAGAAAGGACCTTTAAATTGGTGCAACATTGTTATCAGTGTTACAACTGTCAGTCGTAGAGGCTAGATTCATTTTTTGGACGTTGCACACCACTGGACCAGTGAACGTTGTTCAATGAAGAAATAGCAACTGTACCGGCTAAGTTATAGTGCCTCTCAGCCTTTATTTTTCCCTGTGTACTGCTCCATCATTTATTAGAAAATGTATAGCTGTGGACGCGCTCCATCCTGATCCAATAATTGTTTGACAAACAAAGAGACGATAACAATGGAAAAAGGCCCACAGAAATTTGAAACAGTTAGTGTTTCAGTGATTCAGCTTCAAGCTGTGTAAGTTTTTAGTTTTTTGAGTAATCAGCTCTGTGACATTGTGTGATGCAGTGCGCTGCGTTGTCTCTCATGACTGATGGCTTGCTCAGTGCCTCACACTTTTTATTTTTCTCCATGATTCTGCTGCTCCATCAATTTAAAACTATTATAGTGTGACGCGCTTCCATCCGTATCCAATACATTGGTTGCAAACACTATAGAAGTAGACAAAGGAGTAGCCTTTCACAGATTGTGAACAGTTGTGTTTCAGTGTTCACTTCAGTCTGTGTTTTTTATTTTTTGAGTGCACATCACGCTCCAGTTACTTGTTCAAGCACTGCTGCTTGTACTCTGCTGAGCGTGTCTCAGTGCCTCATCCTTTTCATTTTTCTCCAATTGGTGCTGCTCCATTATATTTGAAAAAAATCTAATCTATTAGTGTGACGCGCTTCCATCCGTATCCAATACATTGGTTGCAAACACTATAGAAGTTGACAAAGGAGTAGCCTTTCACAGATTGTGAAAAGTTGTGTTTCAGTGTTCACTTCAGTCTGTGTTTTTTATTTTTTGAGTGCACATCACGCTCCAGTTACTTGTTCAAGTACTGCTGCTTGTACTCTGCTGAGCGTGTCTCAGTGCCTCATCCTTTTCATTTTTCTCCAATTGGTGCTGCTCCATTATATTTGAAAAAAATCTAATCTATTAGTGTGACGCGCTTCCATCCGTATACAATACATTGGTTGCAAACACTATAGAAGTACAGAAAGGAGCCTTTCACAGATAGTGAACAGTTGTCTGCAGTGTTCACTGAAGTCTCTGAGGAATAACCACACTTAGGCCTTATAACTTTTCTGACTTTCTTTATCAATCTACCAAGATGAAGAAGGCAGGGAGTAAGGCACGTGGTCGTGGCCGTAGAGTTTCAGCAGGGAGAGGACGTGGGGATTCTGTGGCTGCTGCCGCACCCAGTGACACAGCATCCACCAGTTTTCCCCGTGAGCGTTCCTTTATGCGCACTTTGTAGGAGCTCAGCGTACCCCCCTGCTGCGGGAAGAACAAATTGAAGCCGTTGTTGGTTGGATGGCAGCCAATGCATCGACTTCAATTGCTTCCACCTCCTCTCAGGACCACAGCACTGTTGAACAACCATCTGTCTCTTCACCGCCTGCCAAATTGCCCAGGCAGTCAGAGAGTTCTGAACTGGAGCCAGCTGAGTCTCTGCTTCTGTTCTCAGAATCTGTTGGCTTGCAAACAGGGGCCCAGCCAAGCAGCATTCTGGAATGTGAAGAAGAGGCAGTATGCAGTGATGCGCAACAGCTGTGTCTCTCTGAATGTGAAGAGGCGGGTGAGCCAGTGCCGATGGTCAGCACACCGCAGAACACATCTGATGATGATGAGACTCAGGTGCCATTTTCTGTTGAGCATGGTGCTGGCCAGACCACCCAACAGCAGCAGGTGTTGGAAGAGGGTAGTGGAGATGATGAGGTCCAAGACCCAACATGGCGTGAGGAACAGGAAGGTGGTGGTAGCAGCTCTGAGGAAGAGATTGCCCCAACGGTCCAAACAGTAGGGAGAGGTAGGCTGCAGACTCGGTTGCCTGTAGCCTCCAGTTTGGCACCCGTTTGTAGCAGTTCTCTTCCAACAGCCAAAACGGGCGCTCCCAGGACTTGCACTGCGTGGTCCTTTTTTGACACACTTGCAGATGATATTTGCTATGTCAAATGCAAGCTGTGTAATCAAAAAGTAAAAAGAGGTAAAAATGTCAGTAACCTTAATACCACAAATATGTGGAAACATGTGCGGTCAAAGCACGTGGTTGAGTTCCAAAGACACACTGGAGATGTAGGCCAACCTAGAGCAGCACCTACATCTTCAGCTCGTGTTGGAGCCTCTTCCTCCAGCTCACACACAGCTGGTTCGGCTTCCTCACAGGATCGCCATGGAAGAACCTCTGTCACTGTTGTCCAGAGACCCAGTGTTATTCCACCCACAGCTGCAAGTTCCCTGTCATCCTCACACTCCCAGGCCACAAAACAGCCATCGGTAGCACAGGCATGGGATAAAAGACGGCCATACTCAGCAAACCATCCACGAGCACAGGCTCTGAATGCTGGCATTGCAAAACTCCTGTCCCTTGAAATGCTGTCATTCAGGCTGGTGGAGACTGACAGTTTCCGTAACTTAATGGCATTGGCAGTCCCACAATACAATGTGCCCAGCCGATTTTATTTCAGCAGGCAAGCCGTCCCTGCTCTGCAAAAGCATGTTGAGGGAAAAATTAAACATGCGCTACTAAACGCCGTCAGTAGCAAGGTCCACCTGACCACCGATGCGTGGACCAGTACCCATGGCCAGGGACGATACCTTTCCCTCACTGCCCATTGGGTCAATGTTGTGGAGCCGGGTACAGATCTTGCGAGTGGCGCTGTACGTGTTCTGCCAACTCCAAGGATTGCAGGAATCAAGTCTGTCCACATTGACTCCTCCTCCTACTCCAGTTCCTCAGAATCATCGCTGCAGGAGCCGTCACGGTCTACCTCCACATGGACCCGTGAACGCTTACCTGATGCGACTGATATGAGCACAGCCGTGGCCAAACGTCAACAGGCCGTCCTGAAATTAATTTCCATGGGGAATCGAAGCCACACAGCGCAGGAGATCTGGAATGCCATCAAGCAGGAGAGCGACGTGTGGTTTTTGCCAGCGAATCTCCAGCCAGGCTTGGTAGTGTGTGACAATGGCCGAAATCTGGTGGCAACTCTGGGCCTTGGCAACCTCACTCACATACCATGTCTGGCACATGTGCTCAACTTGGTCGTGCAGAGTTTTTTGAGGGACTATCCGGATCTTGATGCACTGCTGCACAAGGTCCGCCTAGAGTGCGCTCACTTGCGACGTTCCAGCATGGCCAGATCGCGCATTGCAGCTCTGCAACGCAGATTTCGCCTTCCTGAACATCGCATCATATGTGACGTACCTACCAGGTGGAATTCCACGTTACATATGTTGGAGCGGTTGTGTGAGCAGCAGCCAGCAGTAATGGAGTATCAGCTGCATCAGGCGCAATCAACTCGCAATTTGCGCCGTTCACACTTCACCACTACTGAGTGGGCCTCTATGAAGGACATCTGCCACGTTTTGCGTGCGTTTGATGAGTCAACGCAGATGGCGAGTGCAGATGATGCACTAGTCAGCCTGACTGTCCCCCTTATCTGCCTGCTTCAAAAAACACTGCAATCACTAAGGGATGAGGTTTTGGAAGAGGTGGAGGATGAGGAGTCACAAATTCCATCACCTTCTGGACAGTCAGCGCAACGTGGTTCCTCACAAAGGGCTGGGCAGGGCTCACTTTGTGAGGAGGATGAGGAGGAGTCAATGGAGGAGGAAGACATCGCTCCAGAGGGAGGTACACAACGCTTTAGTCAGTATGTAGAGCGAGGGTGGGGTGATGCAGAGCAGGCAGAGATGACGCCTCTTGCAGGGGACAGCGTTTGTTGGCCAGTTGGGAGTCTGCAGCACATGGTTGATTTCATGCTGCAGTGCCTGAGAAACGACCGCCGCATCGCCCACATTCTCACCACGTCTGATTATTGGGTGTACACCCTCCTAGACCCTCGCTACCGGGACAACTTACAAAGCCTCATCACACCGTTGAACCGGGAGCGTAAAATGCGGGAGTACCAAGACACACTGGTGCAATCCATAATGTTCTCCATTCCAGCCGAGAGCACTGCTGCTGCTACTGCTTTACAAAGCAGCTCTGTGCGTCGAGGCAGTGTAGACAGCTCTGCAACAAGAGGGAGCACAAGCAGCGCATCTGCACAGGGCAAGACCAGTATGTTCCAAATGTGGCGAAGTTTTGTGGCAGCGCCACCAATGTCTACACCATCCGAGACGGCTCCAGTCAGCAGGAGGCAACGTTTCCGTAAGATGGTGACAGACTACTTGTCTTTCCCTCTCAGTGTACTCCCAGATGGCTCTTCCCCATTCAAGTTTTGGGTCTCTAAGCTGGATACATGGCCAGAGCTTAGCCAGTATGCATTGGAGGTGCTGGCTTGCCCTGCTGCCAGTGTATTATCGGAGCGCGTCTTTAGTGCTGCAGGTGGTGTACTAACAGACCGTCGCATGCGACTATCCTCCGATAATGTAGACCGGCTTACTTTTCTGAAAATGAACAAGGCATGGATCTCGCCAGAATTTGTCTGTCCGTTTTCAGATTAAATAACTGGTTTGCAACGTTATCCATGTCTCCTGTTATGTTCATCTTTCTACCACCTGAACTCTACTCCCTGGGCTACAACACTGGCAGTTGCTGCTCAGAAGTGTCGTGTCCACAGACCAATACACAAGCTATAGTGTTACTGGGGTTCAGTAATGTCAGCTGTTCCCCTGCTGTGTGAACGGCAAAAAGTCATGCTGCCTCCACCCTGTTGTCTTCTCATCCCTGGGCTTCAACACCGCCAGTTGTTGCTCGGAAGTGTCATTGGCACGGGTACTCACTCCTGCCCAGACTGGTTACAGCACGCCATCTGTTTCCTGTCAGTGTAAACGTCACTTAGCCTCCAATAAGTTGTCCTGTCGTGTTGCGGTCGGGTTAGCCGACTCTATGGTGCCTGCAGTTTAGGTGCTTCCTATGTGTGCTGCGGGATATGCAAATAAAGGCTGTTTCCGTTGTGACAATAGGACAATCACCCACTGTAGTACTGTGGGATTCGGTAACTGCGGCCGGCTCGCGGCCTGTCAACTTAAATTTCCATGGGTACCTTCTGCTACCCGTCCGGGTTCCAGTACCGTCAGCTGGTTCCTCCGCAGTGCCTTTGCCCTAGGTGCCTCCATCTCGGTATCCGAGTTCCAGCAACATCTGCTGGTCCTTGGTAGTGCTTTGGAGCACAGGTACCTCCTGCTTAGTAACCGTGTCCCAGTAACGTCAGCTGGTCCTCGGTTGTGCCATTGGCTCTTTTCCTTCTGCTGCCCCTCCGGGTTCCAGCACAGTCAGCTGGTCCTCGTTACTTGCATTGGCTCTTGTACCTTCTGCTACCCGTCCGGGTTCCAGTACCGTCAACTGGTTCTCCGCAGTGCCTTTGGCCTATGTGCCTCCATCTCGGTATCCGAGTTCCTGCAACGTCTGCTGGTCCTTGGTAGTGCTTTGGAGCACAGGTACCTCCTGCTTAGTAACCGTGTCCCAGTAACATCAGCTGGTACAAGGTTGTGCTACAAATACAAGATACAGAACAAGAGACACAAGAACAAAAAGCAGAAGAACATGAAGTATAAGACCAAAATGAAGAGCAAAATATATGCTCTAAATTATAAGCAGAAGAAGACTAAGCAGTGTATGGGGGTGAGTCCGTTCCTCCTCGTGGTGCCCCTGGAAAATGCCTGCTGCTGCTGCAGGCTAAACTGAACACGGACAAATACTGTTGTAATTTAAATCTTTTGTGACAGCAAGAACGGAAGGATGAAAAATTCATACTTTGACAGATTACAAGTACAGGATTCTCTGTCACAAATAAGAATATGATGAAGATGAAGTACAATATGAATTAGAATAATAGTTTAATAAGAAGAATATGAGTAATGTTAACAAAAAGATGAATAGCAAGAAGTTTAAGAAGAAGATAAAGAAGGTGAAGATGAAGAATAATTTGATGAAAAAGATGATGCTGCTGAAGATTATGAAGGAGAAAGTGTGTCAAAAGTTAAAAAGGTGAAGAGCATGGAAGTTGTGAAATATACATATTTGCCAAAATAGAAAAAACGTGAACAACATTGTCAATTTCTTCGTCAATCCGAACATCTTTAAAAAAAAAAAATATTATGCTATTCCATTTGATTGGGTTAAACATCTATGCCTTTAATGTCTCCTCAACCTTCCCCAATACATTCTACATTACTCTTTGTTGTTTTCCTTCATGTACAATTAACCAACAAGGCAAGAATGGGTTTTTTTTAATTCCGATATTTTGTTCCCATAGACTTACATTGGATTTCCGGTATCGGTATCGGGTATCGCCGATATTTTTTGGGTATCGGCGATACCATTCCGATTCCGATACTTTTGGATATCGGAAAGTATCGCTCAACTCTAGCAGTGATACATTGTACATAGTGTGATACATTGTATATACAGTATGCAGTGATATGGTGTGTACATACTGTGATACATTGTGTATGCGCAGTGATACATTGTACATAGTGTGATGCATTGTATATACGCAGTGATATGGTGTGTACATTCTTTGATACACTGTATATAGTGTGATACATTTTGTGTATATTCTTATACATTGTATATACACAGTGGTATGGTGTGTACGTACTGTATACATTGTATATACGCAGTGATATGGTGTGTACATACTGTGAAACATTGTATATACGCAGTGATATGGTGTGCACATACTGTGATACATTGTATATACGCAGTGATATGGTGTGCACATACTGTGATACATTATGTATACATTGTATATACTGTGATACATTTTGTGTATATTCTTATACATTGTATATACGCAGTGATATGGTGTGCACATACTGTGATACATTATGTATACATTGTATATACTGTGATACATTTTGTGTATATTCTTATACATTGTATATACGCAGTGATATGGTGTGCACATACTGTGATACATTGTATACATTGTGATACATTGTGTGTATATTCTGATACATTGCGGACATACAGTGATATAATTCTTTTGGACGGCCGGAATAGATCCTTTATAAAATACGGTCAGACAAGTTTGGATTGAATTTAGTGAAAGAGGAAATGAGAAGATTTCTCCGGAGGTGGAAGGTTAGAAGCATCAGGGAGATATGGCTGGGAATAATACGGGTCAGGGGAGCGAGAATGAGTAACAGACAGAGCCATGAGCCTGCTTAAGTCTTAAAGAGGATATTTGGAAAAGGCCAAAAGAGGTGACTTAGTTTATTGGCGTCG
Organism: Oophaga sylvatica; assembly: GCA_033576555.1. Lineage (NCBI taxonomy): Eukaryota > Metazoa > Chordata > Amphibia > Anura > Dendrobatidae > Oophaga > Oophaga sylvatica. The sequence goes on from JARQOD010001234.1 coordinate 28,653, forward strand.
ACCATGAAAGTGGAGGAGCTCAGCAGAAATGTCATTATCAAAGTGACAAGTTGGGACAGCGCTCAGCCCTTCCCTTTAGGCGCATGCCGTTATACTGGGGATTAAGTATATTTCATCGCCTCAATATGATCAGATTTCTTTCAATGACATGTCATCGAGACCCTGGGTTTTCCATTAACCTCTTCATGTACCTGGTTCAGAAGACTGACCTGTTGTAGGGCAGTGTGAGCTTACATGACATCCTCGCCGTACAGATATGCGGGGGTCTACAGGAGACAATGATGAAACAACAGACTGTATCTGACATATAACAGGTGTGAGGATGTCAATCGCTGAGACAATCAATCGCTGAGACAGTCTATGTCATCATCAATTATGACCGCACTTATAAGAAGTCAGATAATGGATTAGTGCAAGGCAATCATGCTAATATGTCACTAAAGCGGTCTATTTGGAAAATCCCCTTAATTATATTTTAATATGGAAAACTTATGGGATAATGTTATGTTTAGGTAGCTGAGGAGAAATAGCAAAAACGGTAATACACCAGAGAGGCTGGAACCTATTGGATTGCAGTAACCTGAACTAACCACACAACTAGAGGTAGCCGTGGAACGTTCCTACGTTGATCCTAGACGCCTCGTCACAGCCTGAGAGATAACTACACCTAAAGGCAGAAAGATTAAAGCTATCTGCCCCGGAGCAGATCCCCAAAGAAAATAGGAAGCCCCCAAACATGTAATGGCGGTTAGACAAGAAGAAAGCACGGACACAGACAGAAAATAGAATGAGCAAACGCTGGGGCCCAATCTGTCTAGACAGAAAAGTACAGGAAAGAATTCTGACTGCAATCCAAAAAAAACCCTAAAAAATACCAACACTTCTGATTGCCAAAAAACCTGAGATCACACGATCTCATCCACCTAAATCAGATCTCTGGTGTAACAAAACCAAGCCGCAGCCACTGAAAAAACAGGAAAAAGCAAATGAACAAATAACAGTGGCTACAGATAAACTGAGAGGAGCACAGGCCCCAGGAGGGGACCCGGCTGAACTCCAAAAGTGCAGAAAACTATGCAAAAAGCAAGCACAAAAAGAAAAGCAAAAATATCTTATCTGAAAGCAGCAGGTGCAGGCAAGACTCAGTAAACTTCCAAATGAACCAGGAACCACAATTGAGACAAGAACAATTGATCACCGGCAACCATCATGGGAGGGAACCTCCCTTATATCAGTCCAGTCAGTGATCCCAGATTGCCATTCCTCGCTGGAAGGTTCAGTACTGTCTGTAACCACCAGAGGGAGCCTCTGCTCAGAAACAATCTCTAGCACATTCACAACAGGATAATCAGTGGGAACAGAAGGTGAATAGTAAATTCTTCAACTTCCTAATATAGTTTCATTACCTCTGGTGGGACTCACTGCCCCCGTAGCTACACCTGTCCGGCTCCCTGCCACTGAACCCCCAATCACATGGCCACACACATGGAATTTCCAGTGACGGAAGATGACGGAATCAGCACACCGACATGAATGGACACTGTGTAATGCTTTCTTTGTCCTGTGGTGGTGCTGCAGGGATATTGGCCCCTTCCATCTATGCTCAGCTGATCGCTGGAGCTTTCAGTACTAGATCAGACCATTCATTTCAGGAAACCCTGGTATCAGAGATGGGTGGTTCACAGCAGAGAAGTGTAAGTGCACGGGGCTCCAGCCTATGTGGGCGCCATATAACTCATCAATCACAGACATGGCAGGCTCGCTCAGCATTGGATACACTGGAGATCATTTGATAAGAAAATGCTGGTTTGACCCCTGTACCGTGGTCCAGACTTTACTAAGAGTGGATTTCTAGGTTTTGGGTCTCAGGATATAACTGTACAGATGATATCACAGTGAGTAGGATGGGATCAGACGGAGAGAACCAGGCAACAACCACTGGAGAAAGCCAGAAACTGATGGAAGGGAGAAACTGGACCAGAGTACCCATAACTGGCCATAACTACCCACAACTAGCCACAACAATCCATAACTAGCCACAACTAGCCATCACTAGCCATAACTAGCCATAACTAGCCACAAATAGCCATAACTAGCCACAACAATCCATAACTAGCCACAAATAGACATAACTAGCCACAACAATCCAAAACTAGCAACAACTAGCCACAACTAGCCATAACTAGCCACAACTAGCCATAACTAGCCTCAACAATCCATAACTAGCCATAACTAGCGACAACTAGCTACAACAAGCCATAACTAGCCACAACAATCCAGAACTAGCCACAACGAGCCATAATTAGCCACAAATAGCCATAACTAGCCACAACAATCCAAAACTAGCCACAACTAGCCATAACTAGCCACACCAATCCATAGCTAGCCATAACTAGCCACAGCTAGCTACAACTAGCCATAACTAGCCACAACAATCCATAACTAGCCACAACGAGCCATAACTAGCCACAACAATCCATAACTAGCCACAAATAGCCATAAATAACCACAACTAGCTATAACTAGCCACAACTAGCCACAGCAATCACAAACTAGCCATAACTAGCCACAACTAGACATAACTAGCCACAACAATCCATAACTACCCACAAATAGCCATAACTAGCCACAACAATCCATAATTAGCCACAACTACCATAACTAGCACAACAATCCATAACTATCCAGAACTAGCTATAACTAGCCACAATGATCCATAACTACCCACAACTAGCTACAACTAGCCATAACTACCCACAACAATCCATAACTAGCCACAACTAGCCATAACTAGCCACAAATAGCCATAACTAGCCACAACAATACATAACTAGCCACAACTAGCCATAACTAGGCACAACAGTTCATAACTAGCCATAGCTAGCCACAACTAGCTACAACTAGCCATAACTAGCCACAACAATCCATAACTAGCAACAATGAGCCATAACTACCCATAACTAGCCTCAACTAGATGTAACTAGCCACAGCAATCCATAACTACCCATAACTAGCCACAGCAATCCAAAACCAGCCACAACTACCCATAACTAGCCACAACCAGCCACAACTAGCCATAACTAGCCACAACAATCCATGACTAGCCACAAATAGCCATAACTAGCCACAGCAATCATGACTAGCCACAACTTGCCATAACTAGCCACAGCAATCCCAAAATAGCCACAACTAGCCACAACTAGCCATAACTAGCCACAACAATCCATAACTAGCCACAACTAGCCATAACTAGCCACAACAAGCCAACAACTAGCCACAACAATCCACAACTGACCATAACTAGCCACAACAAGCCACAACTAGCTACAACTAGCCACAAGTAATCCCAAAAAAGGCTAAATCAGAAAAAGCTCATCCATGTAAATACAAAACCTGAAAGAGAAAATGGACAAAAGAGCAATAGATAAAAATAAGTAAAAATTTTATTGATACAAAGATAAAGAAGTAGTAAAATACTATATAATACATAAAAAAGGGAATCAGCAACACCTAGTGCCAGACATAACCAGGCCGGTGTAATGATAGAAGAATGATTGGGCCAATATATATAAAGAATACAGTATATCAAATACATCTATTGATCTAAGCAAGAAACTCACAGTTGATAAAGTCACAATAATATCCAATATAAGGTGCAAAAAGTGCTACACACATAGTCAACAATAGACCTACATAACAAATACACAAATTAAGCCAGGATTATTTTACAAAATTCAATAATATCCCATATAAAGGAAATAATATATGTGGTCAAAAATTGTTGACCTAGTGGGCTTTGTATAGAGATATAAAGATGTAAGATGAAAAAGTTCAAAAATATCGGCCAAAATCAAAGTAATAGAGTCTAGATACACGTTATGAATATATTACCAGCGACCAACCTTGTCAATGTGTGGGCACAGAGACCCCAACGCGCGTTTCGCATTTGTGCTTCCTCGCCCCCAGAACCCTCCTATATAGACAGACCCAGACAGACTCCTATTCGATACAACCCAGACAGATCCCTTCCTTATACAGACACCAGACAGACCCTTCTATATACAGACCCCAGACAGACCCCTTCTATATACAGACCCCAGACAGACCCCTTCTATATACAGACCCAGACAGATTCTGTATACAGACCCAGACAGACTCCTCTATATACAGACACCAGACAACCCCTTCTATATACAGACCCCAGACAGACAGACCCTTCTATATACAAGACGCCATGAGCAGACCTCTTCTGTATACAGACCCCAGACCAGACTCCTCCTATATACAGACCCCAGAGTAGACCTCTTCTGTATACAGACACCAGACAGACCCCTTCTATATACAGACCCCAGAGCAGACCTCTTCTATATACAGACCCCAGACAGACCCTCCCTTCTATATACAGACCCCAGATCAGACCCATTCTATATACAGACCCCAGACAGACCCCTTCTATATACAGACCCCACAGTAGCCCACTTTATGTAGAGACTCAGGCCCAGGGCGCAGGAAGTAACCTGGGGCAGAGATTTTGGTGGCCTCTGTGGACCCAGAAATGTACCACTTCCCATTGCAGCTCCTCTCTGCACTCCTAGGTGCTAGCATAGAAATGAACAGGGGCGGACATATCATTGGTGCAACCTGTGCAGCCGCACAGGGGCCCAATAAGTGAGGGGGCCCATTTATACCTCCAAAGCAGGTACAATTTTGCATTTTTAGGAGATCTTGGGCTGCAAAGGGCCGATCTATTGTTCTTGCACAGGGGCCCTTTTCCGACTGTGTCCGCCAGTGGAAATGAGGGTCTTCACTATAAGCGGCACAATGCTGCACGGATGGACGTCCTCATGTACTTCTATGGGAATACCACGGCTGTGACCAAGCAGTGCAGACGTCAGCGTGACGCTCCATTGCTCCGCTCATCTGCATCTTTAATGATTGTTTCATTCCTAATTATTCATCAGCAATTAGTTCTGTGAGAAAAGCGCATTACGCCTGAGAATCGCGACTACAGCCGTACGCATTATTAACCCTATGGCTGCGTTGCTGAGCCTTGTGTCGGTGGCGGCAGCCGTTGTTCCTCTGCGCTTTCTCTAAAGATGCGCCATGATCATATATGATCTCCGGAGCGAGGTTTACAGGCGCAGTCTGCGGGGAGCGCCCGGCACCTCGCTGCAAGTTAAATATTCCTCCGAAAGGTCAGTCATTACATTACAAGACAATAAAACCCTGCGAGTGTGCAGTTTACCGACTGTATTCATTACGCCGCGCTATTAATGGGACGCCATCGCCATATGGAGCACGACGCCAGCGCCGCCATTAAGATGCATCCGATTATAAAGAGGCGGAATAACAGAAAGCTTTGTTGCCTGGAAGCATAAAATGAAGAAAGGTTAAATATACTATTTAAAAGCTGAAAAGAAAGAACAGATCCATTAACAGCAGACTAAAAAGAAGAACGTGTTAACCCCTCCCTTCCCGGACAGCTTTCATGTTTGTGTTTTTGTTTTTTCCTGCCCGTCTTCCGTAACTTTGTATTTTTCCGTCCCCGTCGCCGTGTGACGGCTTATTTTTTGAGGGGCGAGTTGTAGTTTTGAATGACACCTTCATTTTACCATATGGTGTACTGGAAAACAAGAAAATAATTCCAAGCAGTGTGAAATGGAGAAAGATACAATTGCGCCATTGTTTTTAGGGATTTGTTGTTTGGAAAATTGTAAATGAAAAATGTTTCTAAAAGTCATATTTTATTCTCTGTTGATGGCGCTATGTGAGGAATCATTTTATAGTAACTTTTAGGGGGATATATGATGTTTTTATCACTTTTTGCTGCTTTTTGGGGATAGATGTGGTGACCAATATGGCAATATTGGCATTTTGATTATTTTTTATTTTATAGCACTTGTAAACTTACACATTTGTACATTTACTCAGAAATTGATGTTGGATAACTTAAATCAATGATTCTGTACAGGGGTATGTTGTAAATGGTGGATCCTGTGTCGTCTATATACAGGTGATATACAGGCCTTATCTCGTGTTATTGTAAATGGTGGATCCTGTGTCGTCTATATACAGGTGATATACAGGCCTTATCTCGCGTTATTGTAAATGGTGGATCCTGTGTCGTCTATATACAGGTGATACACAGGCCTTATCTCGCGTTATTGTAAATGGTGGATCCTGTGTCGTCTATATACAGGTGATATACAGGCCTTATCTCGCGTTATTGTAAATGGTGGATCCTGTGTCGTCTATATACAGGTGATATACAGGCCTTATCTCGTGTTATTGTAAATGGTGGATCCTGTGTCGTCTATATACAGGTGATATACAGGCCTTATCTCGCGTTATTGTAAATGGTGGATCCTGTGTCGTCTATATACAGGCGATATACAGGCCTTATCTCGTGTTATTGTAAATGGTGGATCCTGTGTCGTCTATATACAGGTGATACACAGGCCTTATCTCGCATTGTTGTAAATGGTGGATCCTGTGTCGTCTATATACAGGTGATATACAGGCCTTATCTCGCATTGTTGTAAATGGTGGATCCTGTGTCGTCTATATACAGGTGATATACAGGCCTTATCTCGCGTTATTGTAAATGGTGGATCCTGTGTCGTCTATATACAGGTGATATACAGGCCTTATCTCGTGTTGTTGTAAATGGTGGATCCTGTGTCGTCTATATACAGGTGATATACAGGCCTTATCTCGGTTATTGTAAATGGTGGATCCTGTGTCGTCTATATACAGGTGATATACAGGCCTTATCTCGCGTTATTGTAAATGGTGGATCCTGTGTCGTCTATATACAGGTGATATACAGGCCTTATCTCGCATTTTGTAAATGGTGGATCCTGTGTCGTCTATATACAGGCGATATACAGGCCTTATCTCGTGTTATTGTAAATGGTGGATCCTGTGTCGTCTATATACAGGTGATACACAGGCCTTATCTCGCATTGTTGTAAATGGTGGATCCTGTGTCGTCTATATACAGGTGATATACAGGCCTTATCTCGCATTGTTGTAAATGGTGGATCCTGTGTCGTCTATATACAGGGATATACAGGCCTTATCTCGCGTTATTGTAAATGGTGGATCCTGTGTCGTCTATATACAGGGATATACAGGCCTTATCTCGTGTTATTGTAAATGGTGGATCCTGTGTCGTCTATATACAGGTGATACACAGGCCTTATCTCGCATTGTTGTAAATGGTGGATCCTGTGTCGTCTATATACAGGTAATACACAGGCCTTATCTCGCGTTATTGTAAATGGTGGATCCTGTGTCGTCTATATACAGGCGATATACAGGCCTTATCTCGTGTTATTGTAAATGGTGGATCCTGTGTCGTCTATATACAGGTGATATACAGGCCTTATCTCGCGTTATTGTAAATGGTGGATCCTGTGTCGTCTATATACAGGTGATACACAGGCCTTATCTCGTGTTGTTGTAAATGGTGGATCCTGTGTCGTCTATATACAGGTGATATACAGGCCTTATCTCGCGTTATTGTAAATGGTGGATCCTGTGTCGTCTATATACAGGTAATACACAGGCCTTATCTCGCGTTATTGTAAATGGTGGATCCTGTGTCGTCTATATACAGGTGATATACAGGCCTTATCTCGCGTTATTGTAAATGGTGGATCCTGTGTCGTCTATATACAGGTGATAACAGGCCTTATCTCGCATTGTTGTAAATGGTGGATCCTGTGTCGTCTATATACAGGTGATATACAGGCCTTATCTCGCGTTATTGTAAATGGTGGATCCTGTGTCGTCTATATACAGGTGATATACAGGCCTTATCTCGCGTTATTGTAAATGGTGGATCCTGTGTCGTCTATATACAGGCCTTATCTCGCATTGTTGTAAATGGTGGATCCTGTGTCGTCTATATACAGGTGATATACAGGCCTTATCTCGCATTGTTGTAAATGGTGGATCCTGTGTCGTCTATATACAGGTGATATACAGGCCTTATCTCGCTTATTGTAAATGGTGGATCCTGTGTCGTCTATATACAGGTGATATACAGGCCTTATCTCGCGTTATTGTAAATGGTGGATCCTGTGTCGTCTATATACAGGTGATATACAGGCCTTATCTCGCGTTATTGTAAATGGTGGATCCTGTGTCGTCTATATACAGGTGATATACAGGCCTTATCTCGCGTTATTGTAAATGGTGGATCCTGTGTCGTCTATATACAGGCGATATACAGGCCTTATCTCGCGTTATTGTAAATGGTGGATCCTGTGTCGTCTATATACAGGTGATATACAGGCCTTATCTCGCGTTGTTGTAAATGGTGGATCCTGTGTCGTCTATATACAGGTGATATACAGGCCTTATCTCGCGTTGTTGTAAATGGTGGATCCTGTGTCGTCTATATACAGGTGATATACAGGCCTTATCTCGCGTTATTGTAAATGGTGGATCCTGTGTCTTCTATATACAGGTGATATACAGGCCTTATCTCGCGTTATTGTAAATGGTGGATCCTGTGTCGTCTATATACAGGTGATATACAGGCCTTATCTCGCGTTGTTGTAAATGGTGGATCCTGTGTTGTCTATATACAGGTGATATACAGGCCTTATCTCGCGTTGTTGTAAATGGTGGATCCTGTGTCGTCTATATACAGGTGATATACAGGCCTTATCTCGCGTTTATGTAAATGGTGGATCCTGTGTCTTCTATATACAGGTGATATACAGGCCTTATCTCGCGTTATTGTAAATGGTGGATCCTGTGTCTTCTATATACAGGTGATATACAGGCCTTATCTCGCGTTACTGTAAACTAGATGGTGGCCGGATTCTAACGCATCGGGTATTCTAGAATATGTATGTAGTTTATGAAGATTTAAGAATAATGCAATGAATACACAGGATTTTCCGGGTAAAATATATACATTATCAATAAATGTTATTGCTCATATAACTGCTGCTGCTGAAGTGTACGTGGAGGCTGCAGCTGGGGTGTACGTGGAGGCTGCAGCTGGTGTGTACGTTGAGGCTGCTGCTGGGGTGTACATGGAGGCTGCAGCTGGGGTGTACGTGGAGGCTGCAGCTGGTGTGTAACGTTGAGGCTGCTGCTGGGGTGTACCTGGAGGCTGCAGCTGGGGTGTACGTGGAGGCTGCAGCTGGGGTGTACGTGGAGGCTGCAGCTGGGGTGTACGTGGAGGCTGCTGCTGGGGTATATAGAGGTGCTGCTGGTGGGGTTAGTGGAGGCTGCAGCTGGGGTGTACGTGGATGCTGCGCTGGGTGTATTGAGGCTGCTGCTGGGGTGTACGTGGGAGGCTGCAGCTGGGTTTTCCATGGAGGCTGCCGGTTGGGGTACTGCGTACTGCGTACTGCGCCGATCATCTCCCGGCTGCGTCGCCGCTGACCTCCATGAGGCAGGATATGACTCGCCGCTAGCGCCGCTGATCTCCCAACGATAACAGTGGCATGCTTGGTTCAAAGCCTGCGCCAATTCGGGCCTGACTGCTCCTGTCGCTGATTGGTCGCATCCGGCCGGGGCGCGTCCAATCAGTGACGCGGGATTTCCATTACAGACAGACAGAATTAGAAGATTATATATATAGATGTTACCTGTGTATTACCTCATGTCACTGTGTATTACCTCATGTTACTGTGTATTACCTCATATTACTGTGTATTACGTCATATCACTGTGTATTACCTCATATTACTGTGTATTACCTCATATCACTGTGAATTACCTCATGTTACTGTGTATTACCTCATATTACTGTGTATTATCTCATATCACTGTGTATTACCTTATATTACTGTGTATTACCTCATATCACTGTGTATTACCTCATGTTACTGTGTATTACCTCATATCACTGTGTATTACCTCATATTACTGTGTATTACCTCATATCACTGTGTATTACCTCATGTTACTGTGTATTACCTCATAATACTGTATATTATCTCATATCACTGTGTATTACCTCATGTTACCGTATATTACCTCATATTACCTGATGCTACCTGTGTATTACCTCATATTACTGTGTATTACCTCATGTTACTGTATATTACCTCATTTTACTGTGTATTACTTTGTTACTTATGCATTACCTCATGTCACCTGTGTATTACCTCATGTCACTGTGTATTACCTATGTTCACTAAACGTGACAGAAGTACATCAGACACTGTAACTGACAAAACATGTTCAGTACATCATGGGCAGTTGGTGAGTCACATGACCACATGGGCAGAGTTAGCACTGCGTCGCTGATTAGCCGCGGTTGGACCAATCAGCGACACGGGATTTCCTGGACAGACAGACAGACAGGATAAGAGGATTATATATTTAGATGGTGGATCCTGTGTCATCTATATACAGGTGATATACAGGCCTTATCTCGCATTGTTGTAAATGGTGGATCCTGTGTCGTCTATATACAGGCGATATACAGGCCTTATCTCGTGTTGTTGTAAATGGTGGATCCTGTGTCGTCTATATACAGGTGATATACAGGCCTTATCTCGCGTTGTTGTAAATGGTGGATCCTGTGTCGTCTATACAGGCGATATACAGGCGTGGAGAGGCGTGAATACCATCACTCTTTAATAGCGGGCAGCGTTAGCTGCCGGGTGCAGCTTAACACTGCCCGCATGTAAAATCTCAACACATATACACACACACAAAGCACCGCACCACATACACACAGACTCACAGCGCAGCACATCCCGGCTTCCTGCCCGACTCTTCCTGTCTGAGACAGAAAGCTGCCGGCGAAGCAGAGGCTGTGTGTGTGTGATGCGGTGGGGAAGGCATTGATGAAGGTGATGGGCAATGATTGCGGTGGGGGGAAATGATGAAAGTGATGGGCAATGATTGCGGTGGGGGGCAGTGATGAAGGCGATGGGCAATGATGGTGGGGGAGGCAAAGATGGAGGTGATGGGCAATGTTGGTGGGGGAGGCAATAATGGAGGTGATGGGCAATGATTGATAGGGAGGCAGTGATGGAGGTGATAGGCAATGATGGAGGTAATGGGCAATGATGGTGGTGGGGAGGCAATGATGGAGGTGATGGGCAATGATGATGGTGGGAGGAGGCAATGATGGAGGTTATGGGCAATGATGATGATGGAAGGAGGCAATGATGGAGGTGATGGGCAATGATGATAATGGTGGTGGGGGAGGCAATGATGGAGGTGATGAAATGGGCAATAGTATATAAATACACCGCACACTATTATGTATATATGCAAAAAAAGAAGAACAAATTTTATTGTCACAAAATTAAATGGGAGCCAGTGAATACATGTGAGGCGACAAAATTAAATGATGGACGTTTCGACCCTTCCCGGGTCTTTGTCAACAAGTCGCTGAAGAAAACATAAAATAAAAACATTAATATACAATAAAAAACATATAAAAAACATAGTGAAGTAAGGACAACAAAGCGATAAAACACCTATAGAGTGAGAAGGAAAATAAAAAAAGGAAACCGCAAAAATATATAACAATAAAAGGAACAACTCAGAAGGAAAAATGAAGAGTAAGGAAAAAACCATGGAGTTTAGAAGCACCAAACGCATGTACAATAACCATAGTGAGTGAAATATAAGTGAGGGGAAAAAAGGGGGAAAAAATGAGGGTAGAAAAATAATAATAATTACCTCAACATTAATGTGTGAAAAAATTTTTTACATTTGGTTTTCTCAAGGAACAATAGAACCGCTGTGAAAAATATTATAAGATGAGTGTAGCGTCGGCGTCCCTGCCTTCTGCCAGGCAGGGACGCTGTTCCCCTGCAGCAGCGTCCTCTGCCAGGCAGGGACGTCGCCCCCCTTACCCTTCCTCAGCGTCCTCCTTCCGCCCTGCTGGGGCCGCGCGCTCCTTCCCTGCTGCTGGACTTAGGGCGCGTGCCCGCGCCCTCCCCCGCTCTTAAAGGAGCCGCGCACATTTTTCAAATAAGTCCCGGCCAATGCCGGAGGACTCCACCCTATATTAAGGGCTTCCTCCTTAATGGAGGTGCCCGAGAAATGTTGTTGTTGCACTGTTTCACTCTGCTTCAGCCCTCAGGTCCCGTTACCAGTTACCTGCCTGTTTCCTGCCCGTTTGCTGTATGCTACCTGTCCGCAAGTCTACCCGGAGGTTCGGACGTCACAAGTGGTGATCCACGGCTATTCCAGAGACTCTTGCCTGCTCACTTGGGAGCGATCATCTGCCATCTGACTGCAGCCCTACCCGGAGGTTCGGACGTCACAAGCGGTGATCCCCGGCTATTCCAGAGACTCTTGCCTGCTCACTTGGGAGCGATCATCTGCCATCTGACTGCAGCCCTACCCGGAGGTTCGGACGTCACAAGCGGTGATCCCCGGCTGTTCCAGAGACTCTCGCCTGCTCACTTGGGAGTGTCCATCCGCCATCTGCCTGCTAGCCTACCGGGAGGCTTCACCATCTCAGGTCGTATATACCTGTCCATCTAGAGACTGCCCCGGTTACTTGCTGTGACAACCTGCCTGTCAATCCAGAGACTGCCCCGGTCACTTGCCGTGACAACCTGCCTGTCTATCCAGAAACTACCCCGGTCACTTGCCGTGACAACCTGCCTGTCAATCCAGAGACTGCCCCGGTCACTTGCCGTGACAACCTGCCTGTCTATCCAGAGACTGCCCCGGTCACTTGCCGTGACAACCTGCCTGTCAATCCAGAGACTGCCCCGGTCACTTGCCGTGATCCTTTCTCGTATAACCAGAGACTGCCCCGTCACTTGCCGTGACTTCCTGTCCGTCTCCCTGGGCGCCACCCGCTCTCTTACAAGTATAACCTTCTTGTATAAATAAAGCTCAGAGGTTCCACCTACCTGACCCGTTACAGTTTGCTCGGGCCATGGAACCCGGTGGCACCCAAACCCCTTCGCTATCTGTCCTGTGTCATGAACTGTCTCGTCAGAGGTCTCAACAGGAGTCCATCCTGGGTCATCTGCGGTGTGTTAATTCCCGCCTGGACACTCTGAATACTTCCCCGACAACCACCGCGAGCACCATGACTCGCAATCCGGCAGTTCCGCTGCTTACCAACTCCGTGGTTTCTATTCCAGGACCTCGACTTTCAGCTCCTCCTTGGTTTGGAGGCGACCCTGCTCTGGCTCGGGGTTTCATCAACCAATGTACCCTGCATTTTGAACTCCTGGCACACCAGTTTAACTCTGACCGGGCCAAAATTGCCTTCATCATGTCACATCTCTCCGGAGAGGCCCTGGCCTGGCTAAATCCTCTTTGGGAAAGAGAAGATCCTCTGGTGTCTAACCTGTCTGCTTTTCTCTTAGCCTTCCGGAAGGTATTCGATGAACCCGGACGGAAGACCTCCTCTGCATCATCTCTGCTGCGTCTTCGTCAGGAGAGTCTCACCGTGGGTCAATATGCCATAAGGTTTCGTACCCTTGCCTCAGAGCTGGCTTGGGATAATGACGCTCTGATAGCTGTCTTCTGGGAGGGCCTGTCCGGAAGCATTAAATATGAACTTGCCGGTCGGGACATTCCAACCTCTCTCGATGACCTAATAACTCTGGCCAATCGAATTGATCTACGGTTCCAGGAGCGAGCCAAAGAGGTCACCCGTGAGAGAAGGTTTCCTCGCCTAGCTCCTTCATTTCAGAGACCTGTAACTCCTTCCGTATCTCCTCAAGTGCTCCCGGCAGAGCCCATGCAGGTCGACCAGACCAAGATGGTCAAAGCCCGTCAGGACTCACGCCGTGCTGAGGGGAGTTGCTTCTACTGTGGCAGTAAGGAGCACCGGATCCGTACCTGCCCAGAGAGGTCGGGAAACGCCTGTGTCTAGGTTCGCTCGGAGAGGTCCACCTAGACAAGAATAAATCCTCTTCATCTCTGCTGCTGTCTGTCTCAATTCTCCTCGGTGAGAACCGTTACTTCGAACTAGCCCAACTTGATTCTGGAGCAGCTGGGAATCTCGTTTCACAGGCTCTGGTAGAGAAATATCGCATTCCCACCAAACCTCTGCTTGAACCAGTATCTGTTGCTGCTGTAGATGGGGGTCTTCTACCACGTCCCATCCAGCTTATCACCGAGGCTATAACCCTGCAGGTGGGAATGTTACATTCTGAGAGTATCTCATTTCATGTTCTACCTGGACTCTCTCACGCTTTCTTACTAGGTCTGCCTTGGCTCCAAAAGCATGCACCCGTGCTCGACTGGCAGACTGGAGAGATTCTTCGCTGGGGACAGGACTGTCATCAAACATGTCTGGTGCCTGTTCATCCTGTCCGTCCTTCTCCTACACCTGCTAATCTACCAGGACTCCCGATTCCATATTGGTCTTTCGCTGATGTCTTTAATAAAAAGGAAGCAGAGACATTACCCCCACACAGACCGTATGATTGCCCGATCGACCTGCTACCTGGTTCTACGCCTCCCCGTGGGCGTATTTACCCATTGTCCGCTGCTGAGACCAGGTCGATGTCCGAATATATCGAGGAGAACTTGGCCAAAGGATTCATCCGGAAATCTACCTCCCCAGCGGGAGCAGGTTTCTTCTTCGTAAAAAAGAAAGACGGATCTCTCCGTCCCTGTATTGACTACAGAGGCTTAAATTTGATCACGGTGAAGAATAAGTACCCTCTTCCGCTCATTCCAGAATTGTTTGATCGACTTAGAGTGGCGAGAATCTTCACCAAACTGGATCTTCGTGGGGCATACAACCTGGTTCGTATCCGTCGGGGAGATGAATGGAAGACGGCATTCAACACCCGGGACGGCCACTACGAGTATTTGGTGATGCCCTTTGGTCTCTGTAATGCTCCAGCAGTCTTTCAGGAGTTGGTCAATGACATCTTTCGGGACCTCCTCTACTCTTGCGTTGTGGTGTACCTAGACGATATCTTGGTCTTCTCTCCGGACCTCCAGTCTCACCGGAGGGATGTTCGTCAGGTTCTGCTCAGGCTCAGGCAGAATCACCTCTTCGCCAAATATGAGAAGTGCCTCTTTGAGCAGACCTCGCTTCCGTTTTTGGGCTACATCATTTCTCAGACAGGCCTACGAATGGATCCGGAGAAACTGTCTGCCATCGAGAAGTGGCCTCGACCGGAGGGGTTGAAGGCCATTCAGCGGTTCCTGGGATTCGCCAACTATTACCGCCTCTTCATACCGCACTTCTCTTCCAGGACTGCTCCAATCTCCGCGCTCACCCGCAAGGATGCTAACCCCAAACAGTGGACGCCCGAAGCAGAGGAGGCCTTTCTTTCCTTAAAACAGGCCTTCTCTTCCGCTCCAGTGCTGCATCGCCCGGACGGCAACAAGCAGTTCTTCCTGGAGGTGGACGCTTCCTCCTCTGGAGCCGGAGCGGTACTCACTCAAAAATCTTCATCCGGGAGCATGGTATCCTGCGGCTTCTTCTCCAAACTCTTCTCCTCCGAGCGCAACTACTCCATAGGAGACCGAGAGTTATTGGCCATCAAGTTGGCATTGGAGGAGTGGCGTTACCTACTCGAGGGGGCTCTTCATCCGGTAATCATTTACACGGACCACAAGAATCTGGCTTACCTCCAGCATGCTCAGAGATTTAACCCTCGCCAAGCCCGGTGGTCCTTGTTTTTTGCCCGCTTCGATTTTCTCTTGCATTTTCGCCCGGCTGACAAGAACGTCAAGGCTGATGCCTTGTCCCAGTCTTTCCTGGTGTCAGATCTCGAGGAACCCAAACATATCATCGATCCAGCCAGAGTGATGCGGGTGGCTCCCGTGAGTCTAAATCGTCTCCCTCCTGGTAAGACGTTCGTATCAGTAACCGACCGGAAGAGAATCCTACACTGGGGTCATTCGTCTAAACTAGCTGGCCACGCTGGTCAGAAAAAGACCCTCCAACTCATAACCCGGCATTATTGGTGGCCTACCCTGCACAAGGACGTAATAGACTTTGTATCTGCCTGTGTCTCCTGTGCCCGCAACAAAGTTCCGAGACACCTGCCTGCCGGCCGTCTTCTTCCGCTTCCTGTACCCGCTGCCCCTGGCAGCATATAGCCATGGACTTCATAACAGATCTGCCCGTTTCTGCCGGTTGTACGGTCATTTGGGTGGTCGCTGACCGCTTTTCCAAGATGGCTCACTTCATTCCTCTGCCAGGTCTTCCTTCTGCACCCGAGTTGGCTAAAGACTTTATCCGCCACATCTTCCGTCTCCATGGTCTGCCTCGTCACATTGTGTCGGATCGTGGGGTACAGTTCACCTCACGTTTCTGGAGAGCCACTTGTAAGTTGCTAGACGTCACCTTGGATTTCTCCTCCGCTTACCACCCGCAGTCCAATGGACAAGTTGAGCGAATCAATCAGAATCTGACCAGTTATCTCCGGCACTTCGTTAATGCCCACCATTCTGACTGGGTGGAGCTCCTGCCTTGGGCCGAATTCTCTTACAATAATCACGAGAGCGAATCTTCCTCCAAGTCTCAGTTTTTTGTAGTCTTCGGTCAGCACCCTCGGATCCCTGTTCCTGTCACCATCTCTGTGGACAATCCAGCTGCGGAATCTCTGGTTAGAGAATTTTCCTCCATATGGGAGAGTACCCGATCCGCACTCATTCAGTCATCCGAGCGTATGAAGAGACATGCCGACAAAAGACGTCTGGATCCTCCTCAATTCTGTCCTGGGGATAAGGTCTGGCTTTCGTCCAAGTATGTCCGGCTCAAGATTCCTTCCTACAAGTTAGGCCCTCGGTTCATCGGTCCCTTTGAGATCATCAGTCAGATCAACCCGGTGTCCTATAAATTGAAACTCCCGGCCAATTTGCGCATTCCTAACTCTTTCCATGTATCTCTCCTCAAACCGGTGGTACTTAACTCTTTTTTCAAGTCTACAGGTACACCTCCTGCTCCAGTGTCTGCTGACGATGAATTTGAGGTAGAGAACATTCTGGCCACCAAAAGGGTAGGAAGAAAGACTTATTTTTTGGTGGATTGGAAGGGGTTTGGTCCTGAGGAGAGAACGTGGGAGCCTCGGGAGAACATCCATGCCCCTCTCATCCTAGCTAAATTTCTTTCTGGCCTAAAGAGGGGGGGGCCTAGAGGGGGTGTACTGTAGCGTCGGCGTCCCTGCCTTCTGCCAGGCAGGGACGCTGTTCCCCTGCAGCAGCGTCCTCTGCCAGGCAGGGACGTCGCCCCCCTTACCCTTCCTCAGCGTCCTCCTTCCGCCCTGCTGGGGCCGCGCGCTCCTTCCCTGCTGCTGGACTTAGGGCGCGCGCCCGCGCCCTCCCCCGCTCTTAAAGGAGCCGCGCGCATTTTTCAAATAAGTCCCGGCCAATGCCGGAGGACTCCACCCTATATTAAGGGCTTCCTCCTTAATGGAGGTGCCCGAGAAATGTTGTTGTTGCACTGTTTCACTCTGCTTCAGCCCTCAGGTCCGTTACCAGTTACCTGCCTGTTTCCTGCCCGTTTGCTGTATGCTACCTGTCCGCAAGTCTACCCGGAGGTTCGGACGTCACAAGTGGTGATCCACGGCTATTCCAGAGACTCTTGCCTGCTCACTTGGGAGCGATCATCTGCCATCTGACTGCAGCCCTACCCGGAGGTTTGGACGTCACAAGCGGTGATCCCCGGCTATTCCAGAGACTCTTGCCTGCTCACTTGGGAGCGATCATCTGCCATCTGACTGCAGCCCTACCCGGAGGTTCGGACGTCACAAGCGGTGATCCCGGCTGTTCCAGAGACTCTCGCCTGCTCACTTGGGAGTGTCCATCCGCCATCTGCCTGCTAGCCTACCGGGAGGCTTCACCATCTCAGGTCGTATATACCTGTCCATCTAGAGACTGCCCCGGTTACTTGCTGTGACAACCTGCCTGTCAATCCAGAGACTGCCCCGGTCACTTGCCGTGACAACCTGCCTGTCTATCCAGAGACTACCCCGGTCACTTGCCGTGACAACCTGCCTGTCAATCCAGAGACTGCCCCGGTCACTTGCCGTGACAACCTGCCTGTCTATCCAGAGACTGCCCCGGTCACTTGCCGTGACAACCTGTCTGTCAATCCAGAGACTGCCCCGGTCACTTGCCGTGATCCTTTCCCGTATAACCAGAGACTGCCCCGTCACTTGCCGTGACTTCCTGTCCGTCTCCCTGGGCGCCACCGCTCTCTTACAAGTATAACCTTCTTGTATAAATAAAGCTCAGAGGTTCCACCTACCTGACCCGTTACAATGAGAAACCGAAGATATGTAATTTAAACAAGTTATTTGTGAGGTAATGAAAAATACCTGTATAGCGCAGATATGACTGGAGTAAGGATATATTTCAAATGAAGTGGGCAATGATGGTGGTGGAGGGAGGCAATGATGGAGGTGATGGGCAATGATGATTGTGGGGAGGCAATGATGGAGGTGATGAAATGGGCAATGATGGTGGTGGAGGAAGAGGCAATGATTGAGGTGGTGGAATGTGCAGTGATAGGGGTGGTGGGGGAGAATGATAGGGGTGGTGTGGGAGAAGGCAATGATGGAGGTGATGAAATGGGCAATGATGGCGGTGGGGAGAGGCAATGATGGAGGTGATGATTTGGGCAATGATGGTGGTGGAGGAGGAGGCAATGATTGAGGTGGTGGAATGGGCAGTGATAGAGGTGGTGGGGAGAAGGCAATGATGGAGGTGGTGATGAGGACAATGATGGGGGTGGAGAGGGTCTGCATTATACTTTATGAGGGGCTGCATTATATTCTGTGGGAGGACTGCATTATTCTCAGGGGACTACATTATATGCTGGGGGGCTACATCATACTATATGAGGGGGCTACAGTATACTCTATAGGGTTCTGCATTATATTCTGTGGTGGGACTACATTATTCTCAGGGGACTACATTATATTCTGGGGGGCTACATCATACTATATGAGGGGGCTACAGTATACTCTATGGGGGTCCTGCATTATATTCTGTAGTGGGGCTGCATTATTTCTCAGGGGACTACATTATATTCTGGGGAGGCTACATATTACTATATGAGGGGGTTACAGTATACTCTATGGGGGGTTGCATAATATTCTGTGGTGGGGCTGCATTATACTCTATGAGGGGGGCTGCATTATACCCTATGAGGGTGCTACATTATATTGTATGGTGGTTACTGCGTTATACCTTATGAGGGCGTTGCATTATATTTTGTGGGGTGCTGCATTATATTCTATGAGAGAGGACTGCATTATATTTTATGAGGGGGGCTACATTATATTCTATGAGGGAGGCTACATTATATTCTATGAGGGGGCTACATTATATTCTATGAGGGGGCTACCCCTCTATGATTTTATGATTCTACCCCAACCCCTGCTACATAATGAAGACGTGTACTACCTTATATTATACCCTAATATTAGCACGTTTTACCACACAATGGTGGTCTTGTATTTATTTATATGTTGCTACATAGTGGGCCCCAAGAATGATTTTCTCTGGTGGGCTCAAGGTGCTCAGTCCGACGCTGACGGTGTAGTGTGTTACTAACGGTAATGTTTGAGACTGTGGTCCCTGCTCTCTTCACGTCACTGATCAGGTCCTCCCATGTAACAGGTCTGTGAGATACAGAATTCTCGCTGGTTGATCGGTGATCAAACACTTATTTCATGCAATAAAATGCAAATTAATTGTAACAATCCTACAATGTGATTTTCTGGATTTTATTATTAGATTCTGTCTCTCACGGGTGAAGTGTACCTATGATAAAAATTACAGACCTCTTCATTTTTTGTAGGGGTAAAACTTGTAAAATCGGCAGAGTATCACATACTTATTTCCCCACTGTATATGTGTTCAGATCAGCAGACCCTCGGCCAGTCCCTGCATCTGGGTCTGTACTCAGACTTCATTTGGCCTTGGGCTGAGTTTGCGTTAAAAAGCTAGAAAAGTGTCCCAGGCACTACCTGGGGACCTCAGAGTGTCACACACGTCTGCGACTTTCCTGGGGATTTGGAGGCTTTGCCGTACATGAAATTTGCTATGAATCAATTCACTACAAATTTAAATTTTGGGAAAAATTAGATGAAGCTGTTGAATGTAAATTTCATTAGTTTTGCTGCTCTGTAGCATTAATAGAAGGCTTTGTACAGCTGCCGTAAAGCTTGAGGTCAGGCCTGATCACATCGTCTTCTCCTGTCACCGGTGACCTTCCATGCACAGAACGTCACCTCAATCATTGCATATAAAATATCTTCCGCCCGAGTCGTAGACATAATCCGCATATTAAGAGCGAGCGCGGACCATTCCTTATCTCTGCTCGCTGCAGTGTTACCACTTGTAAGATCGTTTCCATCATGAACAGCGCAGAGGAGAATATTGTTCCCACCGTCCCATGAGGACGGACTATTCTACTAGAAAATGATGTAAAAATGGATAATAACGCTGGGATGGCGTCCGGCTCTGCACGCGCCTCGTCCATTGTTCTTCGGAGCTGCAGGTGAACGCTCGCACCCGCGTACAGATATATTCCTGGTGACAGGTCCGTAAGTGGCGCAAATAGCAGCGTCCATAAAACAGGAGCTCGGCGCGGTGTAACCGCCGGCGAGGAGGAGATCATGGGAAGGCGACAAGTGCGGCATCTTAAGATCGGCTCAATGTCAATCGATTCCCACACAACATGCAATTTACTTTCCGGGACAAGCCTGGTGTTTTATAGTCTGTCAGGCAGGATTTAATTGTATGGATATTGTACGGCCGGAGCGAGGAGATGTAGCTGCAGCTGCCTTTCATTAATTGTATTCCTAATTGAGCGGCTGAACTCCGGACCTCCAGGATCCATTTTACCAAGTTTAAGACGGAAAAAAAAGGTTTTGTAATTGCTGGGATCCTTCCTGGCACGTGAGACTGACTGTAAATCAGAGCGGACATGACGGTCCTGCACCGACGCCGGGCTCCGCGCGCCTATCCTGCCTCCTCGCACGGCCTCAGGGCTTCACGCTATTATTAGATTTTATGGATTATTGTTACATTGTGGTGGAAAAGTATCGCTTTCTTGGAAGGTTTCATCTCATGAAAAACTTGAATTCTTTAGTTTCTCCAATGTGAATTATATTTGTAGCTGACATTTTAGTTGATTTCGGTTTTTATGTTGTGAAACCTGTGAACAAATTCTAAAGGGATCGTCTGTCCAAAATTAGGTAAAAGTGTGGTAAAGGCGGCAGCACGGCGTAGTAATGATATTCTGATTAATAATCACTTATTGAAGCTGCCTCCCTGCTGCCTCCACTGGATTACAGCTGCAGTGATGTCACACTCCATATCATGTGACTATTGCATGTCATATCATGTGAACGCGTCATGTGATGTGGACAGTGACATCACCGTAGCTGTATGGGGCACTACAATGTATGGGCACTACAATGTACTGGGCACTACAAGATATGGGCACTACAATGTATGGTCACTGCAATGTACTAGGCACTGCAATGTACTGGGCACTACAATGTATGGGCACTGCAATCTACTGGGCAGTGCAATGTAGTGGGCACTACAATGTAGTGGGCACTACAATGTATGGGCACTACAATGTATGGGCACTGCATGTACTGGCACTGCAATGTACTGGGCACTACAATGCAAGGGCACTGCAATGTACTGGGCACTACAATGTATGGGCACTACAATGTACTGGGCACTACAATGTATGGGCACTACAATGTACTGGGCACTGCAATGTATGGGCATTGCAATGTACTGGGCACTACAATCTATGGGCACTACAATGTATGGGCACTACAATGTACTGGGCACTACAATGTATGGGCACAGCAATGTACTGGGCACTACAATTTTCTGGGCACTGCAATGTATGGGCATTGCAATGTACTGGGCAGTACAGTGTACTGGGCACTACAATCTATGGGCACTACAATGTATGTGCACTACAATGTACTGGGCACTACAATGTATGGGCACAGCAATGTACTGGGCACTACAATGTATGTGCACTACAATCTATGGGCACTACAATGTATGTGCACTGCAATGAACTGGGCACTACAATGTATGTGAACTACAACATATGGGCACTACAATGTACTGGGCACTACAATGTATGGTCACTGCAATGTATAGGCACTACAATGTATGGGCACTACAATGTACTGGGCACTACAATGTATGGGCACTACAATGTATGGGCACTACAATGTACTGGGCACTACAATGTATGGGCACTGCAATGTACTGGCACTATAATGTATGGCACTACAATGTACTGGGCACTACAATGTATGTGCACTACAATGTACTGGGCACTACAATGTATGGTCACTGCAATGTATGGGCACTACAATGTATGGGCACTACAATGTACTGGGCACTACAATGTATGGGCACTGCAATGTACTAGGCACTATAATGTACTGGGCACTACAATGTACTGGGCACTACAATGTATGGTCACTGCAATGTACTAGGCACTACAGTGTACTGGGCACTACAATGTACTGGGCACTACAATGTATGGCACTACAATGTACTGGGCACTACAATGTATGGGCACTACAATGTACTGGGCACTACAATGTACTGGGCACTGCAATGTAATGGGCACTACAATGTATGTGCACTACAACATATGGGCACTACAATGTACTGGGCACTACAATGTACTGGCACTACAATGTATGGTCACTGCAATGTACTAGGCACTACAATGTATGGGCACTACAATGTAGTGGGCACTACAATGTACTAGGCACTACAATGCATGGGCACTACAGTGTATGTGCACTACAATGTATGGGCACTACAATGTATCGCCACTACAGTGGCATATTTGCATTTTCACTTAGCGACATCCATTGCTGCTCATTTAAGGAAAACACTCATGGAGTCAAAATCATCACTACACCTGTAGATTAGTTCCCAGAAGGATACCATTTCCAAATTGGGGTCAATTGATGGGGATTCTGCTGTTCTGACACTTAGAGGCTCTTTATATGGATTCCGCAAACTATTCTAAGAAATTGTGTTCTCCAAGAGTCGAATTGTTCTCCCAAGTCTCATCGTGTGGCCAAACAGTACTGTACAGTCACATATGGGGTAAAAGCTCATTCACAAGAAATTGTGTAACAAATTATGTTGTCATTTTTATCTATTTCTCATAGTGAAAATGAAATATTAAGGGATAAAACAACTTTGTATTAGTAAAAATGTATTTTTTTCCTTCACCTCTCAATGGTATAACATTTTGTGAAACACATCTAGTGTTAGTATAGATGATTTCATTAAGAGGTATAGTTTATAAAATGGGGTCACTGCTGCCCTGACACCTCAGGGCCTCTGCCAATGAGACATGGCACCTGCAAACCATTCCAGACAAATCTGCAATCTGATCTGGTGTTCCTTCCCTTCTGAGCTGTACTCAGGACACATTGCATAACAAATTTTGGGGTCAATTTTCTCCTGTCTGTGAAAATGAAAAATTTGGGGCTAAAACAACATTTCTTGGGAACAAAACGTAATTTTTCATTTTTATTGTCCAATTTTTTAACATTCTACAAAGCGCCTGTGAGTTCAATATTCTCACCGCACCACTAGATAAATTTCGTGAGGGATGTAGTTTCCAAAATGGGGTGACTTGTGGGGGGGTTTACATTATTTAGGGACATCAGGGGCTCTGCAAATGCGACATGGCGTCCGCTAACTATTCCAGACAACTTTGCACTCCAAAAGTCAAGTAGCACGCCTTCCGTTCCGAGCCCTGCCGTGTGCCCATATTTTCCACAAATATGGGGTAACTGCGTACTCAGAAGAAACTGCAACAAATTGTATGGACCATTTTCTCCTGGTACCCTTGTGAAAATTAAAAATTTGGGGCTAAGGCTACTTTCACATTGCGTTTTTTTGCGCTGCGTTTCGAGCGCACATGAAGCGCATTAAAAAAACGCATGCAAACGCTTGTAAACGCTGCAATATTTAGTCGCATCAGCATGCGCATTTCGATAAAAAAAACGCAGCGTTTGTCTGCGATTTCATGCGTTTTTGCATGCGTTTGCGTTTTTTTGGCGCATGCGTTTTCTATTTGTCACATTATCATCTCTGCCTCCATCATCTCTGCCTCCATCAGCTGTCTCCATTGCATCTCTGCCTCCATCATCTCTGGCTCCATCATCTCTGCTCCATCATCTGTCTCCATCACTTGTCTCCATCATCTCTGCCTCCATCATCTCTGGCTCCATCATCTGTCTCCATCATCTCTGCTCCATCACTCTCTGCCATCCATATCATCTGTCTCCATCATCTCTGCCTCCATCATCTGTCTCCATCATCTCTGGCTCCATTATTTACAGAAAAATCGCGTGCGTGCAAAAGCGCTGACGAGCGCAAAGCCATGCGCACACCAGCGCCCCCATAGACTGCAATGTTTTTTTTGCGCATAGCATGCGCACACGTGCGCACGCGTTTTTTTAAAGCGGTTGGGCGGAAAAAAAAATGCAACATGTAGCGTCTGGCGCGTATGGGCGCACACCGGGAAAATGCGCAGAGCACGACAAACGCACATGAACGCGTGCAAGCGCTAGACCCTGCGCCCGCCATGTTAAAGATAGGGGAACATTGCGCAAGATGCGCTGCGCAAAAAAACGCAAGTGTGAAAGTAGCCTAAAACAACGAATTTGTGGGAAAAATGTGATTTTTTTTTTTTTACGGTTCAACATTATAAAATTCTGTGAAACATCTGGGGGTTCAAGGTGCTCAGCCCACCTCTAGAGAAATTCCTTGAGGGGTGTAGCTTCCAAAATTTTGTCTCTTGTGGGGGAATTTCCACTGTTTAGGCACACCAGGGGCTCTGCAAACGCGACATGGCTTCTATTATCTATTCCAATTTTGCATTCAAAAACTCAAATGGCGCTCCTTCCGTTCTAAACCCTACTGCGCGTCCAAACAGTAATTTTTCTCCACATATGGGGTGTAGGCGCAGTCAGGAGAATTTGTACAACAAATTGTGATATCCATTTTCTCCTGTAACCCTTGTGAAATTAGAAAAATTGTGGATAAAATACAATTTTTGTAAATAAAGTTAAAATGTTCTTTTTTCCTTCCAAATTCCTTTAATTCTTGTGAAGAACCTGAAGAGTTAATAAACTTCTTAAATGTAGTTTTGAGGACTTTTGGGGGTGTAGTTTTTAGAATGTTGTCACTTTTGGATGGTCTTTTCTTGCAAATAAGTCTACCAAAGTCATTTCAAACATGATGTGGTCCCTAAAAAAGTGGTTTTGTAAATTTTGCTGGAAAAATGACAAATTGCTGGTATAGTTATCTGATTTAAGGGCATAAAAAATTGAAAATTGCAAAATTTTAAATTTTTTGTCAATTTTTTCAATATTTTCATAAAAAAATGCAAATTGTATCAACCAAAACTTACCACTACCAATAAAGTACAACATGTCAAGAAAAAATCCGTTAAAGCGTTCCAGAGTTTTTACCACATAACCTGACACTTGTCAGATTTGGAAAATAAGGCTCGGTCATTAACGTACAAAGTGTCTTGCTCCTTAAGAGGTTAATACAATAGATACTGCCTACCAGGTTAATATATTGCACCTATCACGGAGCCAAAGAAAAAAAAATATATATATAATATATGCACGGTTAAGTCAATAAATGAATGCAGTGTGTGACAACACTATGCAGACGGGTCCACTAGATGCATATGAATAAATAGAGTGCACTCCAATGCACCTAGTGGGTTCAGCATAAGCCTGTTTACACGCATGCGCTGACTCACAATCTGCTTGCGCACGCGCGGTCACACATGCTCACCGCAGTACTGCTGCTACTTGCACATGCGTTATCACATCCCTCCTCTGGTAAGTCCGAACAGATGATTTCGTTCAACATCATGTCCAATTTGTATGTAAACTGCATGCTACACACTTACACTTACAGGCCCCTGAGGAAGCCACATTGGAGTGGCGAAACATGTTGGGCATTCTGCCCTGTCATTGGCTCTAACCTTCACCTGATCGAGGCTACCATGGTCTCGGTTTGGCTAACACCGGCATTGGCGTCTTGTCTTTATACTTGCAGGTATTAGCTGCTCCTTTTTGAGGGATTTCTTTCAGCACTATCAAGCACTTTATTTATTCATAAGCATCTAGTGGACCTGTCTGCGTAGTGTTTTGTCACACTGCATTCATTTTCTGACTTTTCCGTGCACATATTATGTATATATTTTTCTTTCTGTCTGTGACAGGTGCTTTCTATTGATGTGCTGTGGCTTATATGCTATCAGCCTTTTGTGCCGCCAAAGACTTGGAAGCACTGGTTGGTTTTAGCCCTTGCAGTGCATGGAGGAGCCTATAATTCACGTTTACCATCATCTTGTTTGAATGTTTATTGATAAATCTTGTAATCACCTTCCTGGATCTGATATATCTGGTATATTGGTTAGGACAGTATTAATATTCTGTACGACAGGGTCGATCTCCTTACTTTAGGTGATGTGTGTACAGTCTTTTCTTGATCCTTTTTGTATAGCATGCTATTTTTGTCATATTTTGTATACATTATTCATCATTTTCACTGATGCTCTCTCTCTCTTTACACATTGCAAGTTTTCACCCAGAGGTCTCCGGCCGCAGAAACTCCACTTGTTTACCCTCTACAGTCGGGGTGAGTGAGAGCCGGTCAGCTGTTACGGAAGTAGACATGACTGCTGCTTTTAAGTCACCTAGCACAACACATCTTTCTCAATTCACCGTAACATCTCCACCTGCACCTCTCTCATTGTCCAGCTGTTTGTCCTGTTCTCCATACTCCACCCTCTCTCAGCACAGCAGCCAGCCCTCGGTCCTGCAGTTGTGGTCACGTAAAAGATTGTTTCCTCCTACACATGCCAAAGCTAAGAGCTTGAACTCCACCATCTCCAATCTGTTGGCCATGGAAATGCTGCCTTTCCGCCTGGTGGATGCAGACGGTTTCAGAAAGCCGATGGCCATTGCAGTCCCTCAGTACCAGTTGCCCAGTAAACATTATTTTTTTAAGACAGCTGTGCCTGCGCTACAGCAACATGTCACAGTCATCACCTGTTCCCTGAAAAAATCTGTCTGCCAGAGTTTCACCACTGACACCTGGACGAGCAAACATGGGCAGGGGCGTTACATCTCGCTGACTGGGCACTGGGTGACTCTGGTGGCTGTGGGGGCAGGCGGTCAAGGGGCTGCTCCACAAGTATTGAAATCCCCGAGGCTTGCCAGACAAATCTCTGTATTCAAGGCTGTGTGCGCACGTTGATTATTTGCTTGCAGAAATTTCTGCATCTCTTGGCAGGAAAAACTCTGCAGCAAAAATGCACGTTTTTGCCAAGATTTGGTGTGTTTTTGCCATGTTTTTGCATGCGCTTTTGTACAGCAATGAAGGCTTTTTTTTAACTAAATGAAGATTTAAAAAAAGTTTTGTGATGTAATTTCTTGGTTCAACACCACCTTTTTCATGCTGTTGCCGTGTGGCATTAGGGTAATGGGATTAGGGCTTGGTGCCAGCAGCTGTCATTGACACCAAGCCCTAGGCTTGGGTATTTGTTCAATCATTATATGGATGAGTATTATTTATTTAGCCGTATTTGGGTTAATAACCCGATGGGAGCAGTAGTCTCATCGGCCCATGTCAGCTTTTTACTGCAGGTCATCGCTATGGGTCACAGTCACAGCTGAGGGGTCACACTGATTTCTGACAGCCTGACCCCACAGCACTCTGATGGAAGATCTTACCTGCGAGAGCGTTACCGCTGATAAGAACCACCGCGCCAGTGTTTCCCACGCTGTTACACAAATGACAGCGTGGGAAACACCATAGAAAGATGGGAAAATACAAAACAAAAATTCAGTAAATCCACAGCAAATCAGCAAACATTTTAATATCTGCGTTTTTGCTGCAGATTTGACTGACTCAATTGAAGTGAATGGGTGCAGAAAAGCTGCGGAAATGCAAAAAGAATTGACATGCTGCAGAAAATAACGCACTGCAAATATGGATGGAAACGTACTGATCATGTGCACAACACTTCAGGACTGTCATTGAAGTA
Source organism: Oophaga sylvatica (assembly GCA_033576555.1). Classification (NCBI taxonomy): domain Eukaryota; kingdom Metazoa; phylum Chordata; class Amphibia; order Anura; family Dendrobatidae; genus Oophaga; species Oophaga sylvatica. The sequence goes on from JARQOD010001234.1 coordinate 56,686, forward strand.
CCTTGCATAAGTATTCCATTGTGTTTTTTGGACCATTTTCAAACGGAAAAAACGCCGTGAAAATGCATCAAAAACGCATCGTGTGCACTTCCTCCACTGCTTCTGCCTCCTCCAACTCCTTATTTGCTCCACACCCAATCACCTCCTAGACTTCTCCCGAATATCCCCCATCCTCTGGAACTCTGTACCCCAACACGTCCGATTTTATCACATTCGGATCCTTCCAACTCAACCTGAAAACCCATCTCTTCAGGAAAGCTACAACCTGCACTGACCCCGCTGCCTCCTCAACACCACCGGTGCTACTGCCTCCCCAACACCGGAGCTGCTGCAACCCCCGACCTACCTCCCCCACCATCCTGTAGAAGGTAAGCCCGCGGGGGCCGGGTCCTCTCCCCGCTGTATCAGTCTGTCATTGTTAGTTTACTGTGATATCTGTATTGTGTATGTTTCCCCTTCTCATGTACAGACCATGGAAGCAATGCTGCTATAGAAATAAGAATAATCTATGAGACGTTCACTGTATAAGATATAGACGCCTTCGGGGCAATTTTTTATTTTTTATTTAAATCAATTAAAATAAATATATAAATGATAATGATGATTTCCCCTAAGGATCATTATTATCTTACTCTGAATATTAACAAATGGTTCCAGCAGACAGTATCACATAGGACGATATTAGATACACGGCTCAGCAGACAGTATCACATAGGACGATATTAGATACACAGCTCAGCAGACAGTATCACATAGGACGATATTAGATACACAGCTCAGCAGACAGTATCACATAGGACGATATTAGATACACGGCTCAGCAGACAGTATCACACATGAGAGGATTAGATACACGGCTCAGCAGACAGTATCACATAGGACGATATTAGATACACGGCTCAGCAGACAGTATCACATAGGACGATATTAGATACACGGCTCAGCAGACAGTATCACATAGGACGATATTAGATACACGGCTCAGCAGACAGTATCACATAGGACGATATTAGATACACGGCTCAGCAGACAGTATCACATAGGACGATATTAGATACACGGCTCAGCAGACAGTATCACATAGGACGATATTAGATACACGGCTCAGCAGACAGTATCACACATGAGAGGATTAGATACACAGCTCAGCAGACAGTACCACACGTCGTAGGATTAGATACACGGCTCAGCAGTCAGTATCACACAGGATAGGATTAGATACACGGCTCAGCAGTCAGTATCACACATGAGAGGATTAGATACACAGCTCAGCAGACAGTACCACACGTCGTAGGATTAGATACACGGCTCACCAGACAGTATCACATAGGACGATATTAGATACACGGCTCAGCAGACAGTATCACACAGGAGAGGATTAGATACACGGCTCAGCAGACAGTATCACATAGGACGATATTAGATACACGGCTCAGCAGACAGTATCACACAGGAGAGGATTAGATACACAGCTCAGCAGACAATATCACACAGGAGAGGATTAGATACACAGCTCAGCAGACAATATCACACAGGAGAGGATTAGATACACGGCTCAGCAGACAATATCACACAGGAGAGGATTAGATACACAGCTCAGCAGACAATATCACACAGGATAGGATTAGATACACGGCTCAGCAGTCAGTATCACACAGGAGAGGATTAGATACACGGCTCAGCAGACAATATCACACAGGAGAGAATTAGATACACAGCTCAGCAGACAGTATCACACAGGAGAGGATTAGATACACGGTTCAGCAGACAGTATCACACAGGAGAGGATTAGATACCTTATCCTGTATAGGATTAGATACACAGCTCAGCAGTCAGAATCACACAGGATAGGATTAGATACATGGCTCAGCAGTCAGTATCACACATGATAGGATTAGATACACGGCTCAGCAGACAGTATCACACAGGATAGCATCAGATACACAGCTCAGCAGTCAGAATCACACAGGAGAGGATTAGATACATGGCTCAGCAGTCAGTATCACACATGATAGGATTAGATACACGGCTCAGCAGTCAGTATCACACAGGAGAGGATTAGATACACGGCTCAGCAGTCAGTATCACACAGGATAGCATTAGATACACAGCTCAGCAGTCAGTATCACAAAGGGTAGGATTAGATACACTGCTCAGCAGTCAGTATCACACAGGATAGGATTAGTTACACAGCTCAGCAGTCAGAATCACACAGGATAGGATTAGATACATGGCTCAGCAGTCAGTATCACACATGATAGGATTAGATACACGGCTCAGCAGTCAGTATCACACAGGATAGGATCAGATACACAGCTCAGCAGTCAGTATCACACAGGATAGGATTAGATACACAGCTCAGCAGTCAGAATCACACAGGATAGGATTAGATACATGGCTCAGCAGTCAGTATCACACATGATAGGATTAGATACACGGCTCAGCAGTCAGTATCACACAGGAGAGGATTAGATACACGGCTCAGCAGTCAGTATCACACAGGATAGCATTAGATACACAGCTCAGCAGTCAGTATCACAAAGGGTAGGATTAGATACACTGCTCAGCAGTCAGTATCACACAGGATAGGATTAGTTACACAGCTCAGCAGTCAGTATCACACAGGATAGGATTAGATACACAGCTCAGCAGTCAGTATCACACAGGATAGGATTAGATACACGGCTCAGCAGTCAGTATCACACAGGATAGGATTAGATACACAGCTCAGCAGTCAGTATCACACAGGATAGGATTAGATACACGGCTCAGCAGTCAGTATCACACAGGAGAGGATTAGATACACGGCTCAGCAGTCAGTATCACACGGTAGGATTAGATACACGGCTCAGCAGTCAGTATCACACAGGAGAGGATTAGATACACAGCTCAGCAGACAGTATCACCCAGGATAGCATTAGATACACGGCTCAGCAGACAGTATCACACAGGAGAGGATTAGATACACGGCTCAGCAGTCAGTATCACACAGGATAGGATTAGATACACAGCTCAGCAGTCGGTATCACACAGGATAGGATTAGATACACGCTCAGCAGACTGTATCACACAGGATAGGATTAGATACACAGCTCAGCAGTCAGTATCACACAGGATAGGATTAGATACACGGCTCAGCTGTCAGTATCACACAGGACAGGATTAGATACACAGCTCAGCAGACAGTATCACACATGATAGAATTAGATACACTGCTCAGCAGTCAGTATCACACAGGAGAGGATTAGATACATGGCTCAGCAGTCACTATCACACAAGATAAGATTAGATACATAGCTCAGCAGTCAGTATCTCAAGGGTAGGATTAGATACACGGCTCAGCAGTCAGTATCACACAGGATAGGATTAGATGCACGGCTCAGCAGTCAGTATCACACAGGATAAGATTAGATACACAGCTCAACAGTCAGTATCACACAGGATAGGATTAGATACACGGCTCAGCAGTCAGAATCACACAGGATAGGATTAGATACACAGCTCAGCAGTCAGTATCACACATGATAGGATTAGATACACGGCTCAGCAGTCAGTATCACACAGGATAGCATTAGATACACAGCTCAGCAGTCAGTATCACAAAGGGTAGGATTAGATACACTGCTCAGCAGTCAGTATCACACAGGATAGGTTTAGATACACGGCTCAGCATTCAGTATCACACAGGAGAGGATTAGATACACAGCTCAGCAGTCAGTATCACACAGGAGAGGATTAGATACACTGCTCAGCAGTCAGTATCACACAGGAGAGGATTAGATACACTGCTCAGCAGTCAGTATCACACATGACAGGATTAGATACAGGATTGGATCCACTAGTGCTGCACTACAATACTTACTGATATCCATTGTATTTGTTTTATTTTATGTCTGATGTTTCCAAGTAGGAAAAGAATGAAACAATGTAACAAAATACAAAACACAAAAAAACTCAGAAAACAATGACAGAAGAGCAGTAGGCTCTGGGACTTGTCCCCTCTCACATAATCCTGGAGGCTGATTTTTGCTTTCTCTTTGATGTATGGTACCAAAACCCAACATAAGAGTCAGGAAATAAAAGGTGGTATGGAAATAAGTTACTTTATTTATGGCTCCTTCACAGAAGAGAAAGCTTCAAAGAATATGATATCAATGAAGAAAATCCTCCATCTGCATCATATTGTCTGTGCAGAATGTATATAAAGTGTGTGTATACATATATCCATTATCTATCTATCTATTATCTATCTATCTATCTATCATCTATCTATCTATCTATCTATCTATCTATCTATCTATCTATCTATCTATCCATTATCTATCTATCTATCTATCTATCTATCTATCTATCTATCTATCTATCTATCATCTATCTATCTATCCATTATCTATCTATCTATCTATCTATCTATCTATCTATCTATCTATCTACCTATCTATCTATCTATCTATCTATCTATTTATTATCTATCATCTATCTATCTACCTATTATCTATCATCTCTCTATTATCTATCTATTATCTATCATCTATCCATTATCTATCTATCTATCTATCTATCTATCTATCTATCTATCTATCTATCTATCTATCTATCTATCATCTATCTATCTATCCATTATCTATCTATCTATCTATCTATCTATCTATCTATCTATCTATCCATTATCTATCTATCTATCTATCTATCTATCTATCTATCTATCTATCTATCTATCTATCTACCTATCTATCTATCTATCTATCTATCTATTTATTATCTATCATCTATCTATCTACCTATTATCTATCATCTCTCTATTATCTATCTATTATCTATCATCTATCCATATCTATCTATCTATCTATCTATCTATCTATCTATCTATCTATTATCTATCATCTCTCTATTATCTATCTATTATCTATCATCTCTCTATTATCTATCTATTATCTATCATCCATCTATCTATTATCTATCATCTATCCATTATCTATCTATCATCTATCTACCTTCTATCTATCTATCTATTTATCTATCTATCTATCTATCTATCTATCTATCTATCTATCTATCTATCTATCTATCTATCTATCATCTATCTATCTATCTATCATCTATCTATCTACCTATTATCTATCATCTCTCTATTATCTATCTATTATCTATCATCCATCTATCTATTATCTATCATCTATCCATTATCTATCTATCATCTATCATCTATCTTCTATCTATTTATCATCTATCATCTATCTATTATCTATCATCTATCTATCTATTTATTATCTATCTATCATCTATCTATCTACCTATTATCTATCATCTCTCTATTATCTATCTATTATCTATCATCCATCTATCTATTATCTATCATCTATCCATTATCTATCTATCATCTATCTACCTATTATCTATCTATCTATCTATCTATCTATCTATCTATCTATCTATCTATCTATCTATCTATCTATCTATCTATCTATCTATCTATCTATCTATCTATCTATCTATCTATTATCCAGTTGGAAGAATGTCTCAAGTGGGGTACCACAAGGCTCTGTTTTGGGCCCTGTATTGTTCAACATCTTTATCAATGATTTAGATGAGGAATTGAGGGTAAACTGATCACATTTGCTGATGACACAAAGCTAGGAGGGGTAACTAATACTAGAGAAGAGAGAGAGAGGATTCAAAAAGATATACATAAACTGGAGCAGTGGGCAGCAACTAACAGAATGGTTTTTAACAGGGAAAAATGCAAAGTACTACATCTGGGCAATAAAATGAAAAAAGCATATACAAAATGGGAGGAATAGGGCTAAGTAACAGCACATGTGAAAATGACTTGGGTATACTAATTGATCACAGACTGAACATGAGTCAACAGTGTGATGCAGCAGCAAAAAAGGCAAATACAATTCTAGGATGTATCAACAGAAGCATACAGTCTAGATCACGTGAGGTCACTATTGCCCTCTACTCCTCTTTGGTCAGACCTCATCTGGAATACTGTGTCCAGTTTTGGGCACCACATTTTAAAAAAGACATCAACAAACTGGAGCAAGTTCAAAGAAGATAAACCAGAATGGTGACCGGTCTGCAAACCATGTCCTATGAGGAACGGTTACAGGATTTGGGAATGTTTAGCTGCAAAAAAGAAGACTGAGAGGAGACTTAATAGCTGTCTACAAATATCTCAAGGGCTGTCACATTGTAGAAGGATCATCTTTATTCTCATTTACACATGAAAACACGAGAAGCAATGGGATGAAACTGAATGGGAGGAGACACAGATTAGATATTAGAAAAAACTTTTTGACAGTTAGGGTGATCAATGAGTGGAACAGGCTGCCACGAGAGGTGGTGAGTTCTCCTTCAATGGAAGTCTTCAAACAGAGACTGGACAGACATCTGTCTGGCATGATTTAGAGAATCCTGCTTTGAGCAGGGGGGTTGAACCAGAAGGCCCAGGAGGTCCCTTCCAACTCTACCAGTCAATGATTATCTATCTATCTTATCTATCTATCTATCTATCTATCTATCTATCTATCTATCTATCTATCTATTATCTATCTATCTATTATCTACCTATCTATTATCTATCTATCTATTATCTATGTACTATATGAAGAAAAGTATGCGCTCCCTTCCCTCCAGAAGTTAATCTGACCTCCCATCCTTTATCCATAGACATTAATATGGAGTCGCTCCTCTGCAGATATAATGGCTTCCGCTCTTCTGGTGAAGGCTTTCTGCAGGAATTTGGAGGCATCTGTGAGGATTTTCTCCCCTTTATTCAGAAGAGCTTTTGTGGCGTCAGACTCTGATATTGGGGGGCATTTTGGCTCCCAATCTCTGTGGTATTGGATGGCACTGTGGTCCGGACTCCGTGTAACCAGTTATGTCTATCCCCATGTCTGTGTGGATCTTGCGCACTGGGCACAGTCATGAGGATTAGAAAAAGGTCTTCCCCAAACTGTCACCAAAAATCTGGAGCTACAACTGTAGCGAGGGGGTGAATTGGTGCGGACAAAGTATGAGGGGGGAGAGGTGAAGACATAGTATGAGGAAGGGGGTGGGGTGATTGATGTGGACACAGTATGGGGAGCAAGGGGGACCTGTAAGGAGACAATATGTCCGTATAAGGAGCGAGTGGAGCCTGTGAGGAGACAGAATGGGCAGTGTGGAGTATGTGAGGAAACAGTATGAGGAGCAAAGGCAATGAATGCATAAACAATGTGGGGAATGGGGATATATGAAAAGACTATGGAGAATGAGGGGGCGAAATGTATGAGGACACAGTCTGAAGATGGAGAGGGGAAATGTTTGAAGAAACTGTTGAGGGAACTAGTGTAAGGGGATAATATCGGGGAAAAATGTTTGAGGGGGCGCAGAATAAAGACCAGGTAGTGTGGGAGACAGCATGGGGGCATCGTGATGGTGTAGCAAGGACAGGAAAGTATGCCGAGGAGGAGGAGTAGATGAGGGGGCACAGTATAGCGGCTGAGCACTGTAGCACCATGAGCACTGCAGACTGTCATCACTACCCTGGAAAAGCCCTATTAAATAAAACATTAAGCCTTGCGGCATGCCAATCCTAACATGGTGTAATATCCTCACTGTCAGTACTCCGCTCAGCTTCCTGGCTCCAGCAGTCATCACATGGTTAATTCACTCATAAGCAATTTTTATACTTACAGTCATGTGACAACGAGCTTCTCTTCCTTCTTCCCTAAGTGAAGGCTGTAGTCTACACTGAAAGATGAGAGAATCAGGGAAAGCAGCTCGCCGCCATATAAGTAGTCCCATGACAACTAACTCAAATGGATTGAGCAGGGCTATGGGGGGCGCCAAACTGAATTCTTGCCCCGGGTGCTAGAAAACCTCAATACACATCTGTTCCAGTGCATCTGACAATCGGCATTGTGCTTGGTGATGTACGGCTGTATGCAGCTGCTCAGCCATGAAGCTCCTGGCCGGGATGCAGGGTTTGTGCTGAGGGGCTGGATGTCATAAACCAGTGGCAATGGAGCCAGGTATTATACACTGGGGACAATAGGGCCGGATCAGCGGGGCAACCTGCGTCACTGCACATGGGACCATAGGTAAGAGATTGTATATTATGAGGAGCTGCTGGATGGTGCTCAGCCCTTATATTGTTCTTACACAGGGGCCCTTATCTGTCTGTGTCCACCAGTGGGACGGATGTTATACATTGGTGGCAAAAGGGCTGAAAGAAAAAATGGAATTCAATGAGTAAGGCCTCTTTCACACATCCGGTGTGAGCCTGACGGCGCACTCCGGCATTTTTTTGTCCAACCGCATCCGGCAAAATCTAATGCCGGATGCAGGTTTTTTTTGCATTGACTTGCATTAGCGCCGTATGGCGCCGCATGTCAGTGCGTTGTATGCGGTTTTGTCCGGATCCGGCGGAAATGTACATTCTGGCGGCCGGACAAAACGCAGCATGTAACTTTTTTTTTTTTGCCGGAGTCGCCTGATGTCTCCGGGCATCAGAAACCATCCGGCAAAAAACCGCAAGCGGCGCATCCGGTTTTCTGATGCGGCGCTGCGGCTAAATGCCGGGGGCGCCGTCAGGCGCACACCAGATGTGTGAAAGAGGCCTAAGACGTGCAGATGTAGCGGAAGGTGGGTGCTGTCTATTTTACATCCAGTGTTTCCTTCTTTAGTTTCTGTAAGATTAAAGTCAGACATGAACCGTCTCTCAGTCTGGTGCAAACTATCACATTGTTGTTCTCAGTCTCTCATTTAATAGAAGAAATTCTCCAGTATTGTCATATATTTAATGTTTAGTTCCTCTCCACTTTCATATTCTTTCCATTCATGTGCTGAAACCATGAACAAGTCCAGTCCTGCCTTCAGATACAATTGTATCCACTTCAGATAGAAATCACCTGGAGCCCAGACTGATACATTGTGCAGAGATCTGTGCTGCTGCTGCTGTGCTCAGCTCTGGAGGATTGTCCCCATGTCTCAGCTGAGCGATGAGCGATGGTCAGGACGATTACTGCCTCCGAATGTAGACAAATGTCTTCTCATTTATCGTCAGCAAGCGTAGATATGCAAAATGGTGACGAATCGAAAAATCAACGTGGAAGTGATAAAGGGCCGCTGTCTACAAATGGACCACGGACAAAATCATATTTTTGCACATGGCATATGTGTGACTTTTTCAACTTTTCCTGAAAGAGTATATGGAGCTTGGTGACAGGGGCTGAGGCCACAAATTTACTATAATTTATGAGAGAAATTTGCATAAAGTACAGCGTCCGCTGATCACACAGACACACTGCTCCGGTACGTGCCATAGAGAAGTACAAGGACCTAGAGAATAACGAGAAAATGGAGGCGTGCAGCGGTGCATAGACCGAATCCATACTAAGGAACTCGTGTAGAAGTAAGCCCATATTTTAGGGGGCTCCATCCTCAACCTCGAGGAACACAGGTCTAGGTCTCTTTAGAGGTTGTCCCTTTAATCAAACATTTTCCCATAAGCTCGGAGACTTGTAAATACAAACAGACGATCGTTACTTACCCTCCCGGGATCCAGCGCTGTCTCTACCACCAGTCCGGGACCTGTTGTTTGGCTGCAGCAGTGACATCACTTTGACAGCGCTTCAGCCAATCGCTGAGCTCAGAGGCTTGTGCCGTCTACATTGGCAGAGCCATTCAGATTTGTGATTGTCTGCAGTGCTGTCTTCACTGCTGCCCCCATACAACAGAGACCGGGGCACTGATGGAGACACAGCACCTGGGGAGGGAAAGTAAAGCTAGACTTATTTTTTATATGTAACTGAGCCTACGGGGAAAAAAGAGTGAAAGAGGACAACCCCTTTAAGACTCCATTGCAAAATAAGAGCAAGAGGACCCAGATCAAGGGTCACACCAACCTTCTCCACTACTTAAAAAATTGGGCAAAGGGTTGAGAAGGACCATGAGATGGGGAAAGACAAGTAACCAGCCCTGGAAAGGGGCAGATTGACTGTCCGTCATTGGAGTCTCCATGTAGACCCCGGTTGAACTCAGTCAATGTTTTTTGAAAAGAAAGAAAACAGAAGATGGAGTCGATGTCTCTTTCTACATGAAACTAATGATTTTCTGATGAGTGTTGATCTTTATTCTATTATTCATCTCCAGATTTTATTATCACTCTGGAATCACAATTAACATTCATTCTACTCAAAAATAGCGGAAACTCAAACTCGCAGCCGAAAGCCGCGCCGACATTCAATCCATTGTGTCGTGATCTTTCTTTCAGGTCAACAAAATGCATTTGTATCATTCTTCTGAACTTAATTGTCCTTGTGACAGTCTGCCATAACCAATTACTTCCCAGCGTAAACTTGCCTGTGAAATATGTCTTTTCAGTTTTCGATCTCATAAGAGAAAAGAAAGAGCAAAGTCTTCGAGCTTCTCCAAGTGAGCGGAGTTTAAAATTCAATTATAGGAACATTGCTGCACCCGAGGATGACCAGTGGCTGCATCGTCCGGGACGCTGGACCCACCGAATAACCTTCCAGCCTCCGGGGATTTCTTCTCTCCTACTTTCCTTTATAACAGAAGATCCAATATTTTCCAAATTTGTCTGAAGTGATTGATTTCTACTCAGTTTACAAGATAAGAAGAGCGCGGCGTGGAATTAAATTCTGCTGCACGGACTGGACAAGCGCAAACAAGGGAGAAAGAACGCTCAAAAGGGACAGGAGGAAACAGCATTTTGGAAACAAGACGAATTGCATCCATTTAATAGGTAATTTATTTTTCCTGTTGCTGTCATTGAATAGAAACGTCCGTTGTTTGCTTCCTGAAGATGTGATGCTTATCCAGGTCCTCGCCATCATCACGTGACCGACATAGAGATACGTAGATATAGTAGAGTTCCCCATTGGAAACAATGGCAGCTTCTATTCAGTGACTGCAAGATGAGAAATCTGCTACATAAAGCATGCTTAGAAATGGAAAATCAGATGCAAATTCAGCGTTGTACTCTTGAGTCTTGACCGGACTCTGTGGTGGTGAACACCAGACATTATGTGACCATAAGAGCACTGCCAACTGGCTGACGGGTAGAGATAGACTATACATGATGTGTGCACCCCGATATAATAACTCAATTATTACCAGGCAGACTGGACAATTCCTGTGAGCCCACCAGCCACAACAAGGCACTGTTCTTTAGCAGATGCCTAACTATTTCCATCAGCCTCACCTATTCCATGACATATTTATATATATATATATATATATATATATATATTATATATATATACAGCCTTGTGCAAAAAACATTTTCAAGTCTGTGAAGATGCTGCAAAAACAAACGCATTAAAAATAGAAGTACTGAGCCGGATTCACACATTGCAGACTTGTTCATATTCATTCTGCATGTTAATTAACATGGTTATTCCACAATTTTATTTAAAAACGCGACAACATTTGCATGAAAACAAGGAACATTTTCCACGTGTCAGTTTTAAAAATTCTGCATTTTAAACTGCATGAAAATCCACATTCAGGAGCTTCTCACTAAATGAGAATATCACCCGAAAGTCAATTTATCTCAGTTCTTCAATGCAAAAAGTGACTCTCATCTATTCTATAGATCCATTACACACAGAGTGATCTATTCTATAGACATTACACACAGAGTGATCTATTCTATAGAGCATTACCACAGAGTGATCTATTCTATAGAGTCATTACCACAGAGTGATCTATTCTATAGAGTCATTACACACAGAATGATCTATTCTATAGAGTCATTACACACAGAGTGTTATCTAACATTAAATTCTATAGAGTCATTACACACAGAGTGATCTATTCTATAGTCATTACAGATGATCTATTTATAGAGCATTACACACAGAATGATCTATTCTATAGTCATTACACACAGAGTGATCTATTCTATAGAGTCATTACACACAGAATGATCTATTCTATAGAGTCATTACACACAGAGTGATCTATTCTATAGAGTCATTACACACAGAGTGATCTATTCTATAGAGTCATTACACACAGAGTGATCTATTCTATAGAGTCATTACACACAGAGTGATCTATTCTATAGAGTCATTACACACAGAGTGATCTATTCTATAGAGTCATTACACACAGAGTGATCTATTCTATAGAGATCATTACACACAGATGATCTATTCTATAGAGTCATTACACACAGAGTGATCTATTCTATAGAGTCATTCACACACAGAATGATCTATTCTATAGAGTCATTACACACAGAATGATCTATTCTATAGAGTCATTACACACAGAGTGATCTATTCTATAGTCATTACACACAGAGTGATCTATTCTATAGAGTCATTACACACAGATGATCTATTCTATAGAGTCATTACACACAGAGTGATCTATTCTATAGAGTCATTACACACAGAGTGATCTATTCTATAGAGTCATTACACACAGAGTGATCTATTCTATAGAGTCATTACACACAGATGATCTATTCTATAGAGTCATTACACACAGAGTGATCTATTCTATAGAGTCATTACACACAGAATGATCTATTCTATAGAGTCATTACACACAGAATGATCTATTCTATAGAGATCATTACACACAGAGTGATCTATTCTATAGAGTCATTACACACGAGATGATCTATTCTATAGAGTCATTACACACAGAGTGATCTATTCTATAGAGTCATTACACACAGAGTGATCTATTCTATAGAGTCATTACACACAGAGTGATCTATTCTATAGAGTCATTACACACAGAGTGATCTATTCTATAGAGTCATTACACACAGAGTGATCTATTCTATAGTCATTACAGAGTGATCTATTCTATAGAGACATTACACACAGAATGATCTATTCTATAGAGTCATTACACACAGAGTGATCTATTCTATAGAGTCATTACACACAGAGTGATCTATTCTATAGAGTCATTACACACACGAGTGATCTATTCTATAGAGTCATTACACACAGAATGATCTATTCTATAGAGTCATTACACACAGAGTGATCTATTCTATAGAGTCATTACACACAGATGATCTATTCTATAGAGTCATTACACACAGATGATCTATTCTATAGAGTCATTACACACAGAAGTGATCTATTCTATAGAGTCATTACACACAGAGTGATCTATTCTATAGAAGTCATTACACACAGAGTGATCTATTCTATAGAGTCATTACACACAGATGATCTATTCTATAGATCATTACACACAGAATGATCTATTCTATAGAGCATTACACACAGTGTGATCTATTCTATAGAGTCATTACACACAGAGTGATCTATTCTATAGAGTCATTACACACAGAGTGATCTATTCTATAGAGTCATTACACACAGAGTGATCTATTCTATAGAGATCATTACACACAGAGTGATCTATTCTATAGAGTCATTACACAGAGTGATCTATTCTATAGAGTCATTACACACAGAGTGATCTATTCTATAGAGTCATTACACCAGAGTGATCTATTCTATAGAGTCATTACACACAGAGTGATCTATTCTATAGAGTCATTACACACAGAGTGATTTTATTCTATAGAGTCATTACACACAGAGTGATCTATTTTAGAGTCATTACACACAGAGTGATCTATTCTATAGAGTCATTACACACAGAGTGATCTATTCTATAGAGTCATTACACACAGAGTGATCTATTTAGAGTCATTACACAGAGTGATTCTATTCTATAGAGTCATTACACACAGAGTGATCTATTCTATAGAGTCATTACACACAGAGTGATCTATTCTATAGAGTCATTACACACAGAGTGATCTATTCTATAGAGTCATTACACACAGAGTGATCTATTCTATAGAGTCATTACACACAGAGTGATCTATTCTTATAGAGTCATTACACACAGAGTGATCTATTCTATAGAGTCATTACACACAGAGTGATCTATTCTATAGAGACATTACACAGAGTGATCTATTCTATAGACTTACACACAGAGTGATCTATTATAGAGTCATTACAGTGATCTATGAGCATTAACAGAGTGATCTATTCTATAGAGTACATTACACACAGAGTGATCTATATTACTATAGAGATCATTACACACAGAGTGATCTATTCTATAGAGTCATTACACACAGAGTGATCTATTCTATAGAGTCATTACACACAGAGTGATTATTCTATAGACATTACAACAGAGTGATCTATTCTATAGAGCATTACACACGAGTGATTATTCTATAGCATTACACACAGAGTGATCTATTCTATGAGTCATTACACACAGAGTGATCTATTTTAGAGCATTACACACAGAGTGATCTATTCTATAGAGTCATTACACAGAGTGATCTATTCTTAGAGTCATTACACACAGAGTGATTTTCTATAGGCATTACACACAGAGTGATCTATTCTATAGTCATTACAGAGTGATCTATTCTATAGAGTCATTACACACAGTGATCTATTCTATAGAGTCATTACACCAGAGTGATTATTCTATGAGCATTACACACAGAGTGATCTATTCTATAGAGATTACACACAGAGTGTCTATTTATGAGTCATTAACACAGAGTGATCTATTCTATAGAGTCATTACACACAGAGTGATCTATTCTATGAGTCATTACACACAGAGTGATCTATTCTATAGAGTCATTACACACAGATGATTATTCTATAGAGTCATTACACAGAGTGATCTATTCTATAGAGTCATTACACACGAGTGATCTATTCTTAGTCATTAACACGAGTGATCTATTCTATAGAGTCATTACACACGATGTATTCTATAGAGCTACACAATGATCTATTCTATAGAGTCATACAACAGAGTGATCTATTCTATAGGTCATTACACACAGAGTGATCTATTCTATAGAGTCATTACACCAGAGTGATCTATTCTATAGGCATTAACACAGAGTGATCTATTCTATAGAGTCATTAACCAGAGTGATCTATTCTTAGAGTCATTACACACAGAGTGATCTATTCTATAGAGTCATTACACACAGAGTGATCTATTCTATAGAGTCATTAACACAGGTGATCTATTTATTAGGTCTTACAACAGTGATCTATTCTATAGAGCATTACAACAGAGTGATCTATTCTATAGAGTCATTACACACAGAGTGATCTATTTATAGAGCATTACACAGGTGATCTATTCTATAGAGTCATTACACACAGAGTGATCTATTCTATAGAGTCATTACACACAGGTGATCTATTCTATAGAGTCATTACACACGAGTGATCTATTCTATAGAGCATTACACACAGAGTGATCTATTCTATAGAGTCATTACACACAGTGATCTATTCTATAGAGTCATTACACACAGAGTGATCTATTCTATAGAGTCATTACACACAGAGTGATCTATTCTATAGAGTCATTACACACAGAGTGATCTATTCTATAGAGTCATTACAACACAGAGTGATCTATTCTATAGAGTCATTACACACAGAGTGATCTATTCTATAGAGACATTACACACAGAGTGATCTATTCTATAGAGTCATTACACACAGAGTGATCTATTCTATAGAGTCATTACACACAGAGTGATCTATTCTATAGAGTCATTACACACAGAGTGATCTATTCTATAGAGTCATTACACACAGAGTGATCTATTCTATAGGTCATTACACACAGAGTGATCATTCTTATCATTCACGGTGATCTCTTAGAGTCATTACACACAGAGTGATCTATTCTATAGAGTCATTACACACAGAGTGATCTATTCTATAGAGTCATTACACACAGAGTGATCTATTCTATAGAGTCATTACACAGAGTGATCTATTCTATTAGAGATCATTACACAGTGATCTATTCTAGAGCATTCACACAAGTGATCTATTCTATAGAGTCATTACACACAGAGTGATCTATTCTATAGAGTCATTACACACAGAGTGATCTATTCTATAGAGTCATTACACACAGAGTGATCTATTCTATAGAGTCATTACACACAGAGTGATCTATTCTATAGAGACATTACACACAGAGTGATCTATTCTATAGAGTCTTACACAGAGTGATCTATTCTATAGAGTCATTACACACAGAGTGATCTATTCTATAGAGTCATTACACACAGAGTGATCTATTCTATAGTCATTACACACAGAGTGATCTATTCTATAGAGTCATTACACACAGAGTGATCTATTCTATAGAGTCATTACACACAGAGTGATCTATTCTATAGAGACATTACACACAGAGTGATCTATTCTATTTCATAACAAGTGATCTATTCTTGACATTACACACAGAGTGATCTATTCTATAGAGTACATTACACACAGAGTGATCTATTCTATAGAGTCATTACACACAGAGTGATCTATTCTATAGAGACATTACACACAGAGTGATTATTCTATTATTCTCAGAGGATCATCTATGAGTCTAACACAGAGTGATCTATTCTATAGAGACATTACACACAGAGTGATCTATTCTATAGAGCATTACACACAGAGTGATCTATTCTATTAGAGCATTACACACAGAGTGTATTTCATAGTTCTATTTATAGAGTCATTACACACTGAGTGATCTATTCTATGAGTCATTACACACAGAGTGATCTATTCTATAGAGCATTACACAAGAGTGATCTATTCTATAGAGACATTACACACAGAGTGATCTATTCTATAGAGTCATTACACACAGAGTGATCTATTCTATAGAGTATTACACACGAGTGATCTATTCTATAGAGTCATTACACACAGAGTGATCTATTCTATAGAGTACATTACACACAGAGTGATCTATTCTATAGAGTCATTACACACAGAGTGATCTATTCTATAGAGACATTACACACAGAGTGATCTATTCTATAGAGTCATTACACACAGAGTGATCTATTCTATAGAGTCATTACACACAGAGTGATCTATTCTATGAGTCATTACACACAGAGTGATCTATTCTATAGAGTCATTACACACAGAGTGATCTATTCTATAGAGGACATTTACACACAGTGTGATCTATTCTATAGAGCATTAACCAGAGTGATCTATTCTATAGAGAAATTACACACGAGTGCTCTATAGAAGTCGTACACACATGAGTGATTATTCTATAGAGTCATTACACACAGAGTGGATCTATTCTATAGAGTCTTACACACAGAGTGATCTATTCTATTAGGTCTTTACACACAGAGTGATCTATTCTAGGAGTCATTACACACGAGTGATCTATTTATAGAGTCATTACACAGAGAGATCTCTTTATAGAGTCATTACACACAGAAGTGATCTATCATAGAGACATTACACACAGGAGTGATCTATTCTATAGAGTCATTTTAACCCTTTTTGATCCTTTTTCAAAAATCCTGAAAAAATTTTGCAGCGGGTTTTTGGGCCGGAATTTCAATGAGAGGGGAAAAAACTTTTTAAAGGGGTTTTTTCCCGGAAAAAAAAAAAAGGCGTGGGCTATTTTATTCTTGGGAAAAAATAAAATGGGAAAAATGGGTTCTAAAAGGGGTCTTCAGGCGGGCTGGGGGGGGCCACACTAATTTCTGGGGGAACCCTTAATGCCCAAGCATTGTGGGAATTCCTCCCGGACGGGGGCGTAATCCCATGTACTTATTTTTTCTGGTTATCTGACCCGGGGGAAAATTACTTGGTTATTCCCCTGTGCCCTGCGGGCGGCGGGTTTAATATCTCCTTTATTAAAACCTTTTTTTGGGGTCTTTTCGGGAAACCCAGTCTTTCCTTTTGGGGGTTTGGGAAGGCCCACCCCCGGGGGCCACCCCTTTGGGCAGGGTTTCAACCAAAACTTTCGGGGCTGGGGGAAAGTACCTTTTTTTTTTAAACCTAAAAATAAATTTCTTTCCCTTTTCCATGGGAAAAACCCCTTTAAAAAAATTCCAGGTGGGTGAAGGGGTTTTCTTTCCGGGCAGGCTGTCCTTTAAGCGGGGAGTCCCGGGTGGGGGGGGAGGTCCAACTCCTGGGGGAGGGGGTTTGGCGGGGGGTTTCCCAGAGTCCAAAAAAAGATGGGGACGCTTTTCCAGCCCACCCCCAATTAAAACAGGTGAACCCTTTTTTGGGCCACCAGGGGGTTCTTTTTTAGGCTTTCGGTACTTTTTAAAAAAAAAATAAATTATGGGCCCATTCAAAACCCTTAAGGCCCTTCACCAGGGGCCGGTCTTACACCCAAATAGTAAACCCGGACATTCTTTTTGGGGCATTCCCGGATTTTTTTTGAAAAAAAGGATTTTCAAGGGTTTTAAAAGTGTTTTAAAGAGCCAAAAGATGCATTCGGCCCCCTTCCTTTGGGGTTCATTTTTGTTTTAAAAGGTGAATTTCCTGGGCTTACTCACCAGGTTTTTCAAGGGAGCCCCCTTGGGTTGAAATTTTCAAAAAGGAAATTCCCAGGGTTTTATTCAAAACCCCCTTTCCAAAGGGAGTGGGGCCTTTTTTGTCGGGGCCACTGAAATTTTGAGACTTACCACGGGGCCCCTTTCAAAGGGTGGTCAACCCAAAAACCACCTTGAGCTTCTCACAAGTGTCCGGAAAAAACCAATGGAAGGTTTTCATGGAGCCTTTCCCCAGTTGATTTTCAAAAATAACAAATAAAGGGTTTTTTTATGCTTTGGGTTTTTCTTTTGGTTTTCACACGGTGCCGAAACCCCCGGGGTTGGCCTTTTCTTTTTCCGGGGAAATTTTGGCCTTCCCGAGGCCCTTTCTTTGGTCTTTTGTGGATTTTGCAAGCTTCATGTTTGTGCTTTTTGCTGCTCCCCTCCCCCCTTTTTCTCTGCAGCCACGCTTTCCTTTCCCCCCCCCTTTGTCAAATTTGCAGTAAAGCTCAGTGTAATTGAGTGCCGTGCGGGAAGTTTTCCCGCTTCCCCGCAGGGGGCCTGCATTGCCCCAAAACCAACATGCTTTTTTCCCTTTAGCGCCATTTTGGGGAGTATTTTTCTCTTTTGGTTAATAAACGGTGGGTGCATTGGGCTAAAAACACAAAATTTTTCTGTTTTTGAACCTTGCCCCGAGGGGCCCATCTTTCCCCGGGGTTTCTGGTAACCCGAAACCCAAAAACCCAAAACCGGAAATGGAATTCTGGGGTGCCCTAAAACTAGCCCCCCAAGTGTGGGCTTTTTTGGAACCGTCATTTCAAAGCAAGCCTTTGATAGGTTGCCTTTTATTCCCCTGGGTTTTAAAAGAACGGTTTTTGAAACCTTATGATTTCGCAGAGCTAAAAAAAATAGCTTGTAGCCAGGGGAGGGGCTAGAGGCCACCCCTTTTTTGTGAGGCGAGGGTACTGCAAAAAGTTTTACGTAAAGTTGTTTTACCGTTTGCTTTCTGCTGGGACGTGCTGGTAAGAGCCCCCCCAAATGAACTTTTTGCGTGTGGCCCCTTTCCCCCTGCCTGGTTGTTTCCCTTTTAACTATCTTTGTGGTTTCTTTCATTTTTAACCCCTTTTTTTTTTTTTAACTGCTTCTGTACAAAAACTTTTATTGTCCCCGGGTTTGTTACATTCTTTTTATATTATATAAGAAAATCCCTGTTTTTAAGGGAAATTTAAACCCTTTAAATTTATTAGTTTGTTTCCCCTGCTCTTTAAACGAATTTGCAGGGCCGGGGTAATTTACGTACTTTTTTGGGGGGGTTGTTTCGGCCCTTTTGAAAAATTTTTCATAAAAAAACCGTAGCTGGGTGGCAGAAAAAAGGGAAAGGGGGGTTTGTAAAGTTTTTAATCTTTTGGGGTGCGTGGCAGTGACGGAGGGGGGGGTTTTTAAAAGGGAAATTTCCCTGGTCCCACCCAAGGGGAAATTTATAATTCCCTCAGGGAAGGGGCCCAAAGGCCAGCACCAATCCAAGTGACCCTTTTGGGCCCGCCCCAAATTTACCCAAAGGGGGCATTTCCCTGACTGCCTGGGGGTTTTGGGGGGCGCAAGAGGGCTGCAAGTTCCTAAGTGGAATTTGGGATATTTTATAAACCCCTGCAGTTTACTGGGTCGGACGGCAGCAGCCGTGTGTGTTTTCCCCCCGGGGGGGGGGGGGCCCCAAAAAACCCCCCGGGGGGGGGGCCGCCGGGTTTTTTTTTTTTTTTTTGGGGGGTTTTAAATTTTTTTAAAAAAAAAAAACCCCCCCCCAAAAAATTTTTAAAAATTTTAAAAAATTTCCAAATTTTTTTTTTACCCCCCCTTTTTTTTTTTAAAAATTTTTTTTAAAAAACCCCCCAAAAATTTTTTTTTTCCAAAAGGGTTTTTTGGGGTTTTTTTCCCGGGTTTTTTTTTTTTGGGGAAAAAAAAAAAAGGGGGCCCAAACCCCCGGAAAGGGGGGGAAAAACCCCCCAAAAAATTTTTGGGGGGGCCCCCCCCCGGGTTTTTTGGGGGTTTTCCCCCTTTTTTTCCCCAAAAAACCCCCCCCCAAATTTTTTTTTTAAAAAAAAAGGGGGGGGAAAAAAGGGGGGAAAAGGGGGGAAAAAGGGGGGGGGAAAAAAACCCCCCCCGGCCCCGGGGTTTTTTAAAAAATTTTTTTTTCCCCCGGGTTTTTAAAACCCTTAACCCGGGGTTTTTTTTTTTTAAAAAAAAAAAAAAGGGGTTTTTAAAAAAATCCTTTTTCCCGTTTTTTAAAAGGGGTTTTCCCCCGGGGGGGAAACCAAAGTTTTTTGTTTTTTGGGTTTTTTTTGGGAAAAGGGGGGGCCCAACCCGGGAAATTTTAAATTTCCCCAAAAACCCCCTTTTTTAAAAATTTTTTTTTCCCCGGGGGGGCCCCCCCCTTTTTTTTGGTTTTTTTTTCCCCCCCTTTTTTCCCCCCGGGCTTTTTGGGGCCCCCTTTTAAATGGAAAAAATTAAGGAATTTTTTTCCCCCCCATTTAAAGGGGGTTTTTACCCGGGGAAAAAAAAAAAAGGGCCCCCCAAAAAAAAGGGAAAAATTTTTTTTGGGTTTTCCCCCACGGGGGGGGGGAAAAAACCCCCCCTTTTTTTTCTTTAATCAAACCCCCCCTTTTTTAAGGCCCCCCGGGGCCCCCGGGTTTTCCCAAAAAAAAATTTTCAAAAGGAAAAAGGGGGGGAAAAAACCCCCAAACCCGGGGGCCCCCCTTTTTTTTTTTTGGGGGGGGGGTTTTTTTTAAAAATTTTTCCCCCCCCGGAAAAAACCCCCCCCTTTCTTGGCCCCTTAAAATTTTTTTTAAAAATTTGGGGGGTTTTTTAATTTTAACCCTTTTTTTTTTGGGCCAAGGGGGGGTTTTTTTTTCCAAAACCCCCCTTTTTTTTTTTGGGGCCCGGGGGGTTTTTTAAAGGGCCCCCCCCCAAAAATTTTTTTTTTCCCAAAATTTATTTTTGTGGAAAAAATTTTTTATTTTTTTTTTTTTGGGAAAAAAAAATTTTTTTTGGGGGGGGTTTTTTTTGGGGGGGGGTGGGTTTTTTTAAAAAAATTTTTTTAAATTTTAATTTTAAAAAGGGGGGGAAAAAAAAACCCGGGGTTTTTCTTTTTTCCCAAAAACCCCAAAAACCAATTTTTTAAAAAAACCCCAAAAAAAAGGGGGGATTTTAAAAAAAACCCTTTTAAATTTTTTTTTTTTAAAAAGGGTTTTTTTTTGGGGGGTTTAAAAGGGGGGGGTTTTTTAAGGGGCCCCCCGGGGGGTTTTTTTTTCCCGGGGGTTTTGGGGGGTTTTTTTTTTAAAAAAAACCCCCCCCACCCCCAAAAACCCCCCAAAAGGGTTTTCTTTAAAAAAGGGGTTTTAAAACCCCAAAGGGGTTTTTTTGGGTTTTCCCCGGGGTTCCCCCTTTTTCCCCCCAAAGGGTTTAAATTTTTTTTCCCCCCGGGAAAATTTTTTTAAAAGGGGGGGGGGGAAAAAATTTTTTTTTGGGGCCTTTTTTTGGGTTTTTTTAAAATGTTTTTAAAAAAACTTCCCCCCCCTTTTTTTTTTGTTAAAACCCTGGGTTTTTTTTGGGGGGATTTAAAAAAAATTTCCCCCCCCAAAAAACCCCCTTTTTTTTTTTTTTTTTTTTTGGGGGGGCCCCCCGGGCCCCTTTTTTTAAGGCCTTTTTAAAAAAATTTTTTTAAAAGGGTTTAAAGGGGGTTTTTTAAAATTAAACCCCAAAAACCCTTGGGTTTAAAAAAGGTTTTTTTTTTAAAAAAATTTTTTTTTTTCCCCCTTTTTTTTTGGTTTTCCCAATTTTTTTTTAAATTTAAAGGGGAAATTTTTTTTAAAAAGGGGGGAAAAAAAACCCCCCAAAACCAATTTTTTTTTCCCCTTTTTTTTTTTTAAAAAAAAACCCCCTTTTTGGGGGGGGGGGGTTCCCCCCCCTTTTCCCCCGGGGGGCCCCAAAAAAATTTTTTTTTTTTTGGGGGAAAAAAGGGGCCCCCTTTTTTATTAAAAATTTTTTTTTTTTCCCCCCCCCCGGGGGTTTTTTTTTTTTTTTTTTCCCCGGGGGAAAAAAAAAGGGGGGGGGGAAAAAAAGGCCCCCGGGTTTTTTTTTAAAAGGGGGGTTTTTTTTTTTTTGGGGGGGGGGGTTTTTTTTTTTAAAAAAGGGGAACATTTGGGGGTTTTTTTAAAAAAAAACCCCAACCCCCCGGGGGTTTTTTAAAATTAAAAAAATTTTTTTTAAAAAAAAGGGTTTTTTTTTTTTTCCAACCCAAGGTTTTTTTCCCCCGGGGGGGGGGTTTTTTTTAAAAGGGGGGGGTTTTAAAAAGGGAAATTTTTTTTTCCCCCCGGGGTTCTTTTTAAATTTTAAATTTTTTTTTCCCCCCTTTTTCCATTTTTGGGAAAAAAAAAAAAATTTTTTTTTTCCCCCCCCCCCCCGGGGGAAAAAAAGGGCCCTTTTTTAAAAAGGGGGGTTTTTTTGGAAATTTAAAAAGGGGGCCCCCCCTTTTTTTTTTCCCAAAAAGGGTTTTTTTTCAAGGGAAAAAAATTTTTTTCACCACCCTTTATTTCCCCCCCCCCCCGGGGGATTTTTTAAAAAGGGGGCCCCCCCCAAAAATTTTTTTTTCTTTGGGGGCTTTAAAATTTTCCCCGGGGGAAAAATTTTTTTTTAACCCTTTTTTTTTTAAAAACCCCCGGGGGCCCCCCCCTTTCCCCCCCTTTTTTTTTTTTTTGGGGGGGGTTTTTAAGGATTTAAAAGGTTTTTTTTTTAAAACCCCTTTTTTTTAGGGGAAAAAAATTTCCTTTTTTTAAATAAACCGGGGAAAAACCAAGGGGGTTAAAGGGGGGGGAAAAAAAAGGGGGGGTTTTTTTTTCCCCAAACCCGGGGGAAAAAAAACCCCCCCCCCCCGGGAAAAAAGGGGTTTTTTTTTGGGGCCCCCTTTTTTTAAACTTTTAAAATTTTCCCCCGGTTTTCCCCCCTTTTTGGGGGGGAAAAAAAAATTTTGGGGGGGTTTTTTTTTCCCCCCGGGTTTTTTAAAAACCCCAAATTTTTTTTTGGGGGGGGGGGGGGAAAAAAAAAAAAAATTTTTAAATTTTTTTCCCAAAACCCTTTTCCCCGGCCCTTTTTTTTTAAACCCCCCCTTTTTTTTCCCAGGGGGGAATTCCGTTTTCCCCCCCCCCAAAAAAAACCCCCGGGGTTTTTTTTCCCCAATTTGGGGGTTTTTTTTAAAAAATTTTTGGGGGTTTTTTAAATTTTTTTTTTAAAAAAACTTTTCATTTTTGGGGGGGGGGGTTTTTTTAACCCCTTTGGGGGGTTTTTTTTTTTTTCCCCCCCCGGGTTTTTTGGGGGGGGTTTTTTGGGGGTTTTTTTGGGTTTTTTAAAATTTTTTTTTGGCCCCCTTTTTTTTTTTTCCCCGGTTTTAAAATTAAATTTTTTGGGGATTTTTAAAATTTCCCTTTTGGGGTTTTAAAAAAAAAAAATTTTTTTTCCCCCCTTTTTTTTTTTTTTTTTTTTTTTGGGGAAAAAAAGGGAAATTTTTTTTGAACCCTTCCCGGGGAAACCCCCGGCTTTTTCCCCAAAAAAAAAAAAAAAGGGGGCCAAAAGAAAACCCCAAAAGGGGGGTTTTTTTTTCCCCCCCGGGAAATTTTTTTTTTCCCTTTTTTTTTTCCGGGTTTTAAAAATTTTTTTTTTTAAAAATTTTTCCCCTTTTTTGGGGGTTTAAAAAAACCCTTTTTTTTGGTTTTTTTTGGGTTTTTTTTTTTTAAAACTTTCTTTGGGATTTTTAAAAGGATTTTTTTAAAATTTTCCCCCCTTTTTTTGGGTTTTTTAAAAAAAAATTTTTTTTTTTTAAACCCTTTTATTTTTTTTGGGTTTTTAAAAAAATTTTTCTTTTTTTTTTTTTTTTTTTACCTTTTTTTAAACCCTTTTTTTTTTTGGTTTTTTTTAAAAAATTTTTTTTTTAAAAAAAAAGGATTTTTTTGGGGGCCCCCCTTTTAAAAATTTTTAAAAAAAAGGGGGGAAAAAAAAATTTTTTTTAAAAAAAATTTTTTTGGGGGGGGGGGTTTTTTTTTGGGGGGCCCCCCAAAATTTTAAATTTCCCCAAAAAAGGGAAAAAAAAAATTTTTTCCCCGGAAATTTTTTTTTAAAATTTTTTGGGGTTTTTTTTTAAAGGGGTTTTTGGGGGGGGAAAAAAAAAAAAAATTTTTTTTTAAAAATTTTTTTTTTTTTTTGGGGGGGGCTTTTGGGGGGGGTTTTTTTTTCCCCTTTTTTGGGTTTCCCCCTTTTTTTTGGGGGGCCCCAAAATTTTCCAAATTTTTTATTTTTTTTAAAAAAGGGGGCTATTCTTTTGATTTATTCCCCTTTTTTTAAGATTTAAAAATTTTTTTCTTTTTGGGCATTAAAAACCCGGGTTTTTTTTTGGAAAAACCCGGGGGGTTTTTTTTTTTTTTGGGTTTTTTTAAGGGCTTTCACACGGGAAAATTTTTTTAAAAGTCCTTTTCCCCCTTTTTTTTTTTAAAAAAGGGTTTTTTTTTAAAAAACCCCCCCTTTTTTTTTTTTTAAAAAATTTTTTTTTTTTTGGGGGTTTTTTTCAAAAGAATTTTTTTTTTTTTTTAAAAAAAAAAAAATTTTTTTAAAAAAAAAATTTTTTTTTTTTTAAAAAACCCCCCAAAATTTTTTTTCCAAAAATTTTTTTTTAAAAAAAATTTTAAAATTGGTTTAAAATTTTTTTTTTTACCCTTTTTTTTTTAAACCCCCCCTTTTTTTTTAAAATTTTTCCCAATTTTTTTTTTCAAAAGAAAAATTTTTTTAAAAAAAAAGGGTTTTTTTTTAAAAATTTTTTTTTTTTTTTTTTAAAATTTTAAATTTTTTAAAAATTTTTTTTTAAAAAAAATTTTTTTTTCCCCTTTTTTTAAAATTTTTTAATTTTTCCCAAAAAAAAAAAATTTTTTTTTTTTTTAAAAAGGGGTTTTTAAAAAAAATTTTTTTAAAAAAAAAAAAATTTTTTTTTAAAAAAAAATTTATTTTTTTTTTAAGGGTTTTTAAAAACCCCCCGGGTTTTTTTTGGCCCCCCGGGGTTTTTTAAAAATTAAAAAAAGGGGTTTTTTTTTTTTTACAAGGGGGTTTTTTTTTTTTACAAAAAATTTTTTAAAAAACCCCAAAAAAATTTTTTATTTTTTTTTTTTTTGGGAAAAAAAATTTTTTTTTTTTTTCTTTTTTTTTTTAAAAATTAAATTTTTTTTTTTTTAAATTTTTTTAAAAAATTTTTTTTTTTTTTTCCCGGGTTTTTTTTTTAAAAAAAAAAAAATTTTTTTTTTTTTTGGAAAAACCCTTAATTTTTTTTTTTTAAAAAAAAAGGGGTTTTTTTAAAAATTTTTTTCCCTTTTTTTTTAAAAAAGGGGATTAAAAAATTTTTTTTTAAAAAGTATTTTTTGGGGTTTTTTAAAGAAACCCCTTTTTTTTTTAAAGGGGCCCCAAAAAAATTTTTTCCCTTTTTTTTTGGGGAAAAAATTAAACCCCTTTTTTTTTTGGGGGAAAAATTTTAAAACTTTTTTAAAATTTTAATTTTTTTTTTTTTTCTTTAAAAGGGGATTTTAAAAAAAAAATTTTTTTTTAAAAATTTTTTTTTTTAAAAATAACCAAAAGGGGAAAATTTAAAAATTTCCAATTTAAAATTTTTTTTAAACAAAACCCCAAAAAAACCTTTTAAACCCCTTTTAAAATTTTTTAAAATTTTAAAAATTTTAAAAGGGTTTTTTTTTTTAAAAAACCCAAAAATTTTTTTAAAAAAAGGTTTAAAAAAAAAATTTTCTATTTTTTTAAAAAAAAATTTTTTTTTTTAAAAAAAAAGGGTTTTTTTTTATTTTTTAAAAAAAATTTTTTTTTTTTGGGGGAAAAGGGGGTTTTTTTTTAAAAATTTGATTTTTTAAAATTTTTTGGGGGTTTTTTTTTTAAATTTTTTTTTGTTTTTAAAATTTCCCTTTTTTTTAAATATTCCCTTTTTTTTTAAAAAAAATTTTTTCCCTTTTTTTTAAAAAAAATTTTTAATTTTTCCCCCAAAAACCCCTATTTTTTTCCCCACCGGTTTTTTTTTTCCCCCCGGTTTTTTTTTTTCCCCCTTTTTTTTTTTCCCCCCAAAAAAATTTTTTTTTTTCCCTTTTTTTAATTTTAAAAAAAATTTTTTTAATTTTCCCCCTTTTTTTTATTTTTTTTTTTTTCCCCAAAAAAAAAAAATCTTTTTTTTTCCCCTTTTTTTTAAATTTTTAAAAAACCCTTTTTTTCCTTTTTTTCCCTTTTTTTTTAAAGGGAAAAAAAAAAATTTTTTTTTAAAAAATTTTTTAAAAAATTCCAAATTTTTTTTTTTTAAAATTTTTTTTTTTTCCCCCTTTCCCCTTTATTAAACTTTTTTAAAAAACCCAAAAAAATTTTTTTAAATTTTCCCCTTTTTTTTTAATTTTTAAAAATTTTTTTTTTAATTTTAAAAAATTTTTTTTTTTAAACCCTTTTTAAAACCCTTTTTTTCCGGGGTTTTTTTAAAAAAGGGATTTTTTTTTAAAATTTAAAATTTTTTATTTTAAAATTTTAAAAATTTTTTTTTAAAAAAAGGTTTTTTCCCGGGGTTTTTTTTTTAAAAAAAAATTTTTTTTAAAAAACCCAAAAAAAAAAAGGGGGGGTTTAAAAAAAACCCCTTTTTTAAATTTTAAAAACCCCAAAAATTATTTTTAAAAATTAAAATTTTTTTTTTTTTCCCCAAGGGGGTTTTTTTGGAAAACTTTCCCGGGGGAATTCCCGGGGTTTTTTTTTTTTTTTAAAAAATTTTTTTAAAATTTTTTAAAAGGTTTTTTTTTCTTTTTTTGGGGTTTTTTCCCCGGGTTTTTAAAAAAAGGGCTTTTTTTTTTTTCCCAAAATTTTTTTAAAAATTCCCAAAAAATTTTAAAAAACCCTTTTTTAAATTTTTTAAAAAAATTTTTTTTTTAAAAAAGTGTTTTTTCTTTTCATTACACACTGAGTGATTTATTCTTTTTGCATTAAAAACCCCCTTTATCTTTTTAAGGGGTTTTTTAAAAAAAAATTTTTATTTTAAAAAAAAACAAATTTTTTTTTTCCTTTTTTCTTTCCCGGGAAAATTTTTTTTTTGGGTTTTTTTTTTTTTTTAAATTTTCTTTTTGGGTTTTTTTTTTTTTTTAAAGGGGTTTTCCCCTTTTTTTTTTTTATTTTTTTTCCCGGGGGTTTTTTTTAAAAAAAAAAAAAAAGGGGGGGGAAAAAACCCAAAAAAAGGGGGGGGGCCCCCTTTTTTTTTTGGGTTTAAAATGGGAAAATTTAAATTTTAAAAAGGAAAAAAATTTTTTTTTCCCCCCCGGAAAAATAGAAAAAAAGGGGAAAATTTTTTTTTCAAAAAACGGAAAAAAAAAATTTTAAAAGGGGCCCCCAAAATTTTTTAAAAAGGC